>JADBJO010021040.1:0-30272 GCA_016801955.1 Conus betulinus | reverse complement strand
TGACAGACGAGGAGGATGCAAAGACAGCAGCTCACAGAGACATCACTGGGAAATTTTCACGCACAGAGCTTCCAGGATGGGTTATGATGATACTGACAGAACTCCCAGCATCCAAACCCGAGTGGGGGGGGGGTGTCAATTGAATCCATGTTGTTTATAGCCCAGCTGACTGCGAGGACCCAAGTCAGGGCTGATGATGAAGGCAAAATTCACCATATTCATTTTTTAAGAAGGCTACAGTAACTTGGTTTAAGCCTACAATAGTGTAAAAGAAAAGTTCCCATCCTATGTATCAACTACAGCATAAGGAACGTTTCAATTATATGTATCAAAGGCTGTAATCTATGGTAAATACCATTCTCATCGCACAGCACTTTTGCCATAAAAAGTCTTACCTTTTGCAGCCATCCTGTCTGTGTTGTTATTATCTGTGTAACTGAGAGCGCTGAGGGAGCTGGTAGCCTGACTTTCTTGCCTTTCTCACGCTAGAAAGCTTTAGGGGAAAAAAAAAAAAAAAAAAAAAAAAAAAAAAAAAATAGAATGTTAAAACAAAGCCTGTGTCATTCAATCTTAGACAGCAAATAAAGAAACTGAATACTTCCATCCATGGTAACATTTCTCTAGTCAATACCTCAAATGCACTTTTTGCCCCTTTACATAAGAAGAAAAAAATCCAGCTTCCACTCAAAAAGGTGACTAAAAAATTGATCATGTCCCAACTTTGTTACATACGGAAGATCAGTCAATATCTCTATCCGTTATCAAGCGATGTAAAAATATGTTTATGATATACTGTTACAAACTTTTTCACATAGGTGATCATAAATGATCATCGCATGATCTGATACGAACTCTCCATCTCTCTCTCTCTCTCTCTCTCTCTCTCTCTCTCTCTCTCTCTCTCTCTCACACACACACACACACACACACACACACACACACACACACACACACACACACACGTGTACGCCTATAAACACCGATACACATACGTACACACATGTCTGTACATACACATGCGCACATGTGTGCATACAGGAGCATGCTGAGACGCGCATGCACGCGCACACACACAGACACAGACACACACAAGCACACACGCACGCGCGCGTACACGCATGCACAGCATACCGTGGAGCAGACACATGGGCCCGTGCCCACCCAGCGTATACTCACCACACACATTTACAATGATAAAAACGGCACAGACAATGTTAGGTGGGTGCCTAAAGTCTGACCAGCGTGTTGCTGTAGTGCACAAGTCAGACATCTGCTATGACGTATCCATCTTGAATCCTCTCATCTCAGTCATTAAGTCATGCATACATATGCTGTGAATCGTGTGCAGCGAGGTCTCAAAACTCAGCGGATGTGATGTAGCGTACATGGACTAGTCCGCACGCAGTGACACCACATTGATTAAACTCAAATTAAAACTTCCATTGAAATCTGTCTATACCTTTTTCCCGCAAAATCCAAACTTACTCCTGTGTGCGATTATAATCTATTGATGGAAAGATGATAGAAAAAGCTTCTTTAGAAAATAAAGCTTCTTTCCTGTTTCTAGATTGCCTTCTCTTTTGTCTTGTAAATGTGGACATAGCCCTATTCTTTTTATATTTTTTTTCAATGGAAATATAAAAACTTTCTCTAAAATACATTTAGTATTTTTCATATACTGTTTAATGACAGCCAAAAAGTATGCTAGCAGTAACTCTTTTAGTCCACACTCACTGATACTTCCCCCTGCAGGAAAATATTCTTCTCTCATAAACCAACCAGCTGAAAGAATCTTTTCTTCCTAAAGTATCCTTCACTCTGTTTTTTTCCACTATGTTAAAATACAAACACCTGTGTGTGGGTTGTTTTTTTTTTTTTTCCCTTTAAGTCCAGTAACACAAAACCGCTGCATTCCAACGTGGGTCCACTGTTTTCAAGAATGACCCCTCATTTCATTTTCATCTGCAAGGGGTAAGTTGGTCAGCTGATCTCTGATACCTCGAGAATCTAAACTCTGAAATCCTTTGACCAACACATTCAAACTGCATTAATGCAAATGGGAAAATTGATCTTTAGAAAAATATTCTCACGAACTGAACGAACATAACTTTACAACGATTTGATTACATCTCACTCAGAAAGTATCCTAACGTTGCAAAATTGGCTGGTGCCATTATTGCAAAAGACAACCAGTGTCAATCATGAAAAAATGTAATGAATTAAGATCATCAATTCAAAACTGCTCTGAAGCAGGCTAATTTTGGAATCATTAAAATGTTTTAAATATCTTTGCCTGCATTCACCGATGGGCAGAAGATTCGAGAAGTTCAGTTGATTGGATGACAGAAACACACATCTCACGCTAACTGCCACCAGATAAAGAGACCCACTTGATATAAACGCACGCACTAACTTCAACAAGATAAAGAGGCCCACTGCACGCACGCGTGCGACCCTCAACTGACTCGCCCTAGAGTGAGAACACGTTGTCCTTGAGCCGGCTGAAAAGACGTTGCTCAGGCGTCTTTGTTCACACTTATGTACTTCCTCGGCAGTTGAAGGCAGTAAAATACATGGCGAAAAAAAAAAAAAATGGAAAACTAAATAAGCAAAGTTTAGACACCCCCTTTTCCCCATTTCCCACTTCTACTCTCTCCTGTCTTTCTTGCTTTTTCTTACTAATGATTCTCTACATGGTCAATGGATAGTGTATTGTATGAAGGAAAAAAAAACAAAAAAAAAAACGAAGGTAGGTCTCGGAGGAGTGCGGAGGAGGTGGGGGGGGGGGGGGGGGGGACGGGTAGAGAGTTGCGTGGGAGTAAAGTAGAATGTGTGTGTGTGTGTGTGTGTGTGTGTGTGTGTGTGTGTGTGTGTGTAACACTTCTACATCTACGCGAAATACTGTTTTGCGTGTGTTTTTTTTAATCTCACACAAGCAGTAAGTCTATTCACACATACAATGCACACACAGATTACCGCAGAGATTGAGCAACTGGGAGGATGGCATATGTTACAGAGAGAGAGAGACAGAGAGAGAGAGAGACAGAGACAGACAGGCAGACAGACAGTCAGACAGATAGACAGACAGAGAGAGACAGAGACTAGACTGATGTGTAGCTGGAACTACTAATACCACCACTACACACACACACTCGCACACACACACCCAACACACACATACACACTCGCACCCCCCACCCCCCCCCCCCCCCCCCACACACACACACACACACACACACACACACACACACACACACACACCACACACACCACACACACACACACACACACACACACACACATACACGCACACACACACACCACACACACACACACACACACACACACACACACACACACACTCACACACACACACACACACACACACACACACACATACACACACACACAGTGTGTCTGAGTAAAGGCGTACTATCTTTGGTCCGATGTACACAAGAAAGACAGTGGGGCCATCCCATACGCTTGTATACATCTTCGTTTCCACCTGTGATGCCGTTTCTTCAGCTTTCGTTGAGTTACAAAAAAAAAAATAAACAAAAAAAAACAAATAAGTTAATAAATAAATAAACAAATTGATCAACAGGCAACCAAAGCAACGGACTGACCTGTATCACTAAATATACAACAGCAGCGAAAAGAAGGCTGCCACGAATTAACACGCCAATAACTGAGCGCATACGACCAGCGACACAAAGAATAGCGCTACTTCTGCTGCGACCCATGCAGTGAAACTGACACAGACACGTAATAGGTTAATTTGCTGCAGAGAAAGGCAGATTGTCCATTTCGAGCCAGACGGTGCAGACGGAGAGAGTATTGCGAAGCGGCGCGCTGCTGCCACGAGTGCTTGCGAAGCAGCGAAAAAAGCAGCGTTGTTACTACACAGTATGGTTGCTTAGTCACATTCCAGTCTAGGTGACCCAGTCCCGTCTCTCTCTCTCTCTCTCTCTCTCTCTCTCTCTCTCTCTCTCTCTCTCTCTCTCTCTCTCTCTCTCTCTCTCTCTCACACACACACACACACACACACACACACACACACACACACACACACACACACACACACACACACACACACACACATACACACTGTAACATTGACAACAAGATGATTAACCAAAGACCACGATCCTGTTGGCATAATATATTTGCGTTTTCTGTCCACACACACACACACACACACCACACACCACCACCACCACCACCACCACCACCACCAAAACACCCACACCAATAATGAATGTTCACTGGACACTTTGGGTCGATCTCAGTATGTATTAGTGGTTACAGCTACAAGTCACGTGTATGGTCTTCTGCAGCTGCTGAGAAAGTGAAGAATCATCAGGCTGCCTAGTAAAACCCTATTTTTAGGTGGAGGGGGATATGGGAGAGGAGCGGGGGAGGGTGAGTGTCGGGGGAGTCGGAACTCTATCCACTGTTTTCCTCTATGAGATTAGGGTTCCTGCCTCACAGATTCCCTGACAAGCGACAAATTAGTTGTGATTGTGATCACAATAAATAAGGAATGAACAAAGGGGAGTAGGTGGGGAGGGGTGGGGCGGGGACCACGGGAGGGGGCGGGGAGAGGGAAAGGGGAAAAGAGTGCAAGTGTGGGGAATGGGGCAGGGGGAGGGGGGGAGAGAGGAGGCGGATATGGCAGTCAGTTCCAAACTGACTCTCCCCCCCCCCCCCCCCCCCCCCCCCCCCTTTTCCACTGCTTGAGATTCCTGCAACATAGCCCAGTCTGCAACTGAACTGACTTTCTAGACCGTGATTTGCACTTTTCGTGAGCTAGTCACTGACCTTTAAAAACAAAAACTAAACAACAAACAACAACAAGAAAGGTTCAATCGAGCCAGTGTGTTGGATATAGGTCAAAAGAGTAGAGAAGAGAATGCAGAACAACTGAAATAAGATAATAGTGGCGTTTCGTTTTTCGTTTGTTGTTCCCATCACTTTTGGTCAGGAAATTTGAGCAACACTCTCAGAAACGCATCCATTAAGTGGATGAAACTCGACTGTGTGGTCCCAGTCTTCCCAAACTGAGTCCGCAGCAAACTCAACTCTGGGTAGGAGCCGGTCGGGGCAGAAAAAAACCAAATGACTCTGATGGGATTCGAACCCACGACCTCCCAGCCGGGAGTCCGCGACGCTAACCACTTCGCCACGGCAGCTGGTTACACTCAACTATTTAGCTATTCATAGTTTAAAGGAAAGAGATTTCAAAAAACCGCCGGCAAGATTATTTTATTTTGTTGGTGTTGATGGTGGTTAATTGGTTGATTGGATTATTTTGTTGGTGTTGATGGTGGTTAATTGGTTGATTGGATTCAACTTTTTCAGTTTTGGTACAAAGGGCAATTCATTTTCATTTGTTCATATGTTTAATTTTATATAAATTTTGGATGGGGAGCAGTTAAGTGACCTGTCGGATTATTATAAAGATGCAATATCCCAGCTTTGTGAAGAGATGTTAAATCAACGAACGATTCCTCTTTCCAAAACTAAACTTTGAAATACAGTCTATAATACATGTAATAATAGTAACAACAACAAGAGAGAGAGGAAAGGAGGAAAGGGGGATTTAGAGAGAGAAAGGAGATAGCAAACAAGCGAATCATTTGTTTATTAAAGAAGAAAAAACGAAAAGGCTTCTTTACATCTTGCCCTCAGGGAAAAGGAATGAAGAAGCTGATTATAGCATGTAAAAAGAGAGAAATTAAAACTGACACAATCAGTGAAAGATTAAAGTATTACCAACATGAACAGAAATCAGAAGTTTAAATCACGTTCAATACAAAATAATATCAGTTCATTAAGTATGGACGACTGAAGGAACGGGAAAGGAATGGGGAAGAGGCGGGTGGGAGAGGGGGAGGGGGGATGAGAAAAGGGGCAGGGGTGAGGGTCATCTTGATGGTGGGGATGGGGGGTGGGGTGGAGCGGAAGTGTAGGGCTCTCTCTCTCTCTCTCTCTCTCTCTCTCACACACACACACACACACACAGAGCTGAGGGAGGGGGGCAGCTGTAGTGGGGATCTCCTTGTAGTGGAATGTCTCTACAGTCGCATGTCACTGTTGTGGATTGTTGCTGAAGTCGGTGTAACTTAAGCGGACTCTTAAAAAGAAAGGATATTATTTCCGCTATACGATACACACAAAGAGATTACAGGACAAAACACGATTCTTCAGGACAAAGGTAGTGGAGCTTTGTGTGTATGACTTTTTTTTATCCCGCCATTAAGGCAGTCATACTCCATCTTCGGGGAAGGTGCACGCTATGATGTGTAACGTGTCATCCATACCAACGGCCAGACTGGCCTTCTCTTCCGAAAGTTGGTGATGGGATTTTACGTGTGTGCAAGTTGTGCGTGCGTTCACAAACGGAACCTCGGTTTATAATCTCATTCGAAGGACTGTATGGGGAATGAAGTCAGAACCAAAGTTAACTCCGACGGAAAAAATCCCCCTGTACGGAAATTCGAACCCGCAACCCCAGGATCACGAGTCCGGCGCTCTACCAACTGAGGTATTCCGGCCTCCTAAAATTTCCTTTAATTTCCGCCTTCAGTCACCTCGCTTTGAAATCAAGTAGACTCGCTTGCCTGGAAGTTTCTCTACTGGATGTTGCTTAAATGGGATGACACTGTTGATGTCTTGTTGAAAAATATCCATGTGAACGAAAGATATCTTGATCATTTCGGTATAGCCTCAAGACACAGCCATAGGTGTCATGTTTTAGACCTTTTCTGGATAGGAGAAGGTGAAGACAGAAACCCCCTACAAGTAAATGGGTCTGATGCGAATCGAACACAAACCCAGAACCTTCCAGCCAGGAGTCCGCGACGGTCACCTCTTCGCCGTGCGGCTGCTGGATGTCTCCTTAGTTTATTCTCTCACAGTCACTTTGTGCCAGGTGATTTGATGTTGAAAGTAGCATTCGTTTGGGACTTGTGATTATTTTCTATCATGGGAGCAAAATTACCCTGCATGTTTGTTATTTGCCGTTCACCGTTCCCTGCCTCATTTAAGATAGTTCATATCAGTCAAACTGAGGAGTCCAGGACCATCTCTCGCCTTGGCACCACAATCCCTGATGGACTCAACTCCCACATCTGACTTTTTGTACTCCCAGTTCTTATAGAACAGGGAGTACTTCAGAATGGGAACGAAGAAATGCTGTCTGTGTGTCTGCCTGTGTGTCTGTGTGTCGGTGGTCAAAATGTGTTCCACTCGCTCCAGACAAAACTACTGGGTCGATCTTTCTGAAAATTTGTAGGTATGTTCATTATGGGCCACGGATGATGCCCGATGTTTTAGTTTACCGCTATAGCCGTTACTAATGACTGTAACGGCCTGTAAGGTTTTTCTTCTTCATGGAATATCTCAGAAAGTACTTGGCCGATCTTTGTAAAATGAGCAGGTGCGTTCATTATGGGTCACGGGTGATGCCCCCGGTGTTTTAGTTTACCCCGTTAAAGCCGTTAATAACGGGTTGTAACGGCCTGTAACGGTTTTTCTTCTTTATGGAATATCTCAGAAAGTACATGGCCGATCTTTCTGAAAATTTGTAGGTATGTAGATTATGAGTCACAAATAATGCCCGCTGTTTTAGTTTACCGTCATAACCGTTACTAACGGCTGTAACGGCCTGTAACGGTTTTTCTTCTCTATGGAATATCTGAGAAAGTACTTGGCCGATCTTTCTGAAAATTTGTAGGTATGTGCATTATGGGTCACAAAAAATCCCCGCTGTTTTAGTTTACCGTTATAACCGTTACTAACGGCTGTAACGGCCTGTAACGGTTTTTCTTCTGTATGGAATATCTGAGAAAGTACTTGGCCGACCTTTATGAAAATTAGCAGGTATGTTCATTATGGGTCACAGATGATGCCCGATGTTTTAGTTTATTCCGTATGTATATAGCCGTTACTAACGGCTGTAACGGCCAGTAACGGTTTTTCTTCTGTATGGAATATCTGAGAAAGTACTTGGCCGACCATTATGAAAATTAGCAGGTATATTCATTATGTGTCACAGATGACGCCCGATGTTTTAGTTTACTCCGTTATAGCCGTTACTAACGGCTGTAACGGCCTGTAACGGTTTTTCTTCTTTATGGAATATCTCAGAAAGTACGAGAGCCCTGTAACGGTTTTTCTTCTTTATGGAAATGATCTTTCTGAAAATTTGTAGATATGTTCATTATGGGTCACGAATAATGAGCGATGTTTTAGTTTACCGTTATAGCCATTACTAACGGCTGTAACGGCCTGTAACGGTTTTTCTTCTTTATGGCATATCTCAGAAAATACTTGGCCGATCTTTGTGAAAATTATCAGGTATGTTCATTATGGGTCATAGAAGATGTCTGATGTTTTAGTTTGCCCCGTTATAGCCGTTACTGACGGCTGTAACGGCCTGTAACGGTTTTTTTCTTCTTTATGGAATATCTCAGAAAGTACTTGGCCGATCTTTGTCAAAATTAGCAGGTACCTTCATTATGGGTCACGAATAATGCCCGATGTTTTAGTTTACCGTTGTAGCCATTACTAACGGCTGTAACGGCCTGTAACGGTATTTCTTCTTTATGGAATATCTCAGACAGTACGTGGCCGATCTTTGTGAAAATTAGCAGGTATGTTCATTATGCGTCACGGAAGATGCCTGATGGTTTAGTTTACCTCATTGTAGCCGTTACTAACGGCTGTAACGGCCCATAATAGTTTTTCTTCTTTATGGAAATATCTCAGAAAGTACTTGGCCGATCCTTCTGAAAATTGTCATTATCCAGTCTTCTGGGACATAGCCTTTATCAAAACTCTCCTGGTAGAGACTGAAGAGTTAGGCTCTCTTCTCTTCTGGGAGCTGTTTGGTGTCTGCATACCGTACTTTGTCTGGTCCTGGAGCACTATCCTTAGTGCATCTAGCTATTGCGTCATCCAGTTCAGATTCTGTAATTTCATCATCAATGCCAGTCTGAGCTAAGTGTTGGTTTAACTTGGTCAAATATTTCTTCTTTTCCTCCAAATTTTCTTTGATCACTCTGTTCTGTGAAACGTTTAAGTAGAGCCGACCCTTCCTGCAATTTTTTCTTATAAATTTGCACTAATACTTATACTAAGGAAAGAAAAAAAAACGGGGAGGAGGGGGGGAGGGAGGACAGGAAGAACAAAAAGGAGATGGAAGGTATTAGTTATGGGAAGGAAAGAATCTAATAGGTATATTAATAATTATGCTATGTATAGTTGATAATAATCATGATTGTAACCATATAGTAATGATAGTGTTGCTACAGGAGGCTGGAAAAGTGGTAAGCTGGAATGTCAGAAATATTGTAAAAGAATAATACTTATATTAATGATAGTATTAGCAGTAAATATAACAATTGTAACAGTTATGTGTGTGTGTGTGTGTGTGTGTGTGTGTGTGTGTGTGTGTGTGTGTGTGTGTGTGTGTTAAATGAAGGTAATGATGATAGTGCTGATAATGATGATGTGATGACAGCCCTACTGAGAGCAATGATAATGAAATTAATAGTAATACCAGTAATAGTAGGTGGAAAGGAATGGAGATGGTCAATGATTAAAAGTTAATACTGCTACTAGAGCAGGGAGAAGGTGGTGAGAATAAATATTGTAATGTTAATGATATTAACGGTAGGTGAAAAGAAATAGGGATGATCAAAGAGTGAAAGGTTAACAGCAGTATTGGAGCAGAGGAGGAGAGGGTTAGGGGGGGGGGGGGGGGGGGGGGGGGGGGAAGGAAAAAGGAAAGTGTGTGTGTGTGTGTATTTCCACATAGCTACAAACACCTACACACATATGCACAGGAAAGAGGGAAGAGAAGTTCTTGTAGAGGAAATAGTATGTGAAATTAAGAGAAAACCAGATGAAGAAATGGGAGTGGACAAGTATCTGAATAAACACATAGATTGATATGACAAATAGCAAGAGTGTAGTGAGAGGGAAAAGGAAGATAGCTGTTAGTTGTGTGTGAGGTAAATAATGGGAGAGATATGGTGGTATGTGTGTGGTGGTGGAGGATATTGTGGGCTAATACTTGGTGGATATGTGCTTGCTACTTTAAGGTGCTGATGCTATGAGGGTGGGGGGAAGAAGGGGATGGGTTTACAGACTAACTCGGGAAAACGCCAAGCGAGACACTTGTCCTGTACTTTGTTTGTCAATGTCCTGGCGGTAACTAACCCCCTCTCTTTCTAAATTTTGCTTCATTTTCCGCTCTCAGTCACTCCGTTTTGAAACATACCAACACCTATACACAATATTACTCTCTTCTTAAAAAAAAAAAAAAAAAAAAAAAAAAAAGTTATTGTAAGTATTCTAAGTAGTACTATTATCAATTCTACAGTTAATGCTGGTAATGGGATTAGTGATAATAGGACATAATGATTAAAATAAATATACGCCCGTAACTCCCAACGAATGCTCTTGCTACACCAAATCTCCTAGCAGAAATAGTGAGAGTTGAGCACACAGAAAAAACACGGAGACATTTGTTTTGTCTGTGTGCTCTGTGTTTGTTTGAAGTTATGGGCGTGTGATTATCTCATCAAGTGAGCGGAACTTACCATGCGAGTTTGTTATTCTCCGTTTACTTTTTCCTACTCATTTAAGATAGTTTCCCCTTCATTGATAAACTTCGTTTGCGCTGTGGTAGCACTAGAGTTGTCTTCTCCTTTGCTGATAGTCTGTTTGACAGTAGAGTTGTCTTCTCTTTTCTCTATCCGTAAAGGAAACATCCAACGGAAGTTAGTAACACATAGCGCAACTTCCTCTCAACACACGTTTTCCGTCGTGTACCACACTTGCCATCATGCGTCTTGAAAAGTGTTATTTTGCAGCTCTACCATATATCCCGGGCACGGGATGCAGTTTGTTCGAAATGATTGTAAAGTAAGTATGAGTTCTAATCTTATAGTAGTGATCTAACAAGCGATTCTGATCGATTTCTGTCATATTGTGTTCACTACTTTCATAGGCTAGTCATAGTAGAGACGAATCTCACTCGCTCTTTGAGGAAATGATATCAAATAATAACAGTGTTTTCGCGAGCGTCACATGCAATTCTTTGGACTTTATGGTATTTGTGACAAGTGTTCTTTGAGTTACTCGTTGAATATCACACTGTGAACTTGGCGTAACGGTATTAAGACGATTACACGGTTTACTTCAATAACAGGATTGAAAAGTGATCCTTCCTTCGGCGTATTATTACTATTAATCTGGATCCCCACATTTACTCACGAAAACACAATTCACTCATTATCATAATCCTGTACACTATGTCAAGGCAAACATACATGTATATGTAACAGTCATAGATAATAGAATTGACCACTGGTACCACTTTTTACTTTAGGCCAAAACCGGAACCACATGTTGAAAATGAAATGAGGAAACGCCAGATGTATGCAAACACCGAACTATCAAGCCTTGACCTGTCGGTCTTCTTCAAGAAGGAGAATATAAAGTAATGTTTATTTCCATGACAAATTATCATAAACAGTTGATTATGTACAAATTTGAATAAGATTCTGGTGATCCTTTGAAATTCAAGACATGTGGGCTGTTTTTTTTTTATATCACACACACACACACACACACACACACACACAGTGATACACACTGACACACACACACACACATGCATGTATACACACAAAACACACACCACACACACACACACACACACACACACACACACACACAGAATATTGCACGCTGGTGACCTACTCAATTTTGAGTGAACCAGCCTTTTACGAAGAAGAAAAAGAGAAGACACGCACACACACACATGAATCACTGGTTCTAGAGAACATCTCATAGATAAAAATCTGTCAGAAAAAAAAATGATTGCCCCTGTTTCCATTGAGATTGAAAGCATCATCTGTATAGCAAAGAAGAGCACAGAAAAGATCCTCTGGCCTGATCTTTTCAAATCTTATTAGGACTGGTCACAACAATTATCCTTTTTATATTTGCGCAAGTGCAAATCAGTGGTCTTCATACTTCTAAAACTAAGGGTCCTTGGGACCCTCTGTTAAAATATCTGGAGGCCCTCGGATGACATCTGAGATCCCCATAAAAGAAAAACTCAGTAAGTCTGATTATTTTCATTTACACTATGCATTAACTCATTGATCCATTCTGCTACAAAGCAAACAGAGACAGACATTAACTGAAACATTCACTGGGCTGCTTTCAAGGCAAAAGTTTCAGAACAAACAAAAATCCCATGCTCTTGGGTCTTTCTGTTTTCTTTTCTGTATCATCACTGACTATGCTTGACATGAACCAGTTTCAACTGACTTGGATTTGCTGTTTTTCAACTGTGACAGCTTACACTTAAGTCACTGGTCGACAGCCAGGGGCGGTAGTATTGACATAGCTCCTATTTTTGTTGACATCTTCAATGAGAGATCAGAAGTTGATTCTAGCTTTGAGCAAAGGTTGTGTGTGTGTGTGTGTGTGTGTGCGTGCGTGCGTGCGTGTGTGGATAAAAGCTACTGAACTAAGTCATGAATGCTTTTCTCTGAGCGACGAGAAGACTGTGATTATAAACAGAAAAGGTCAGGTGTGACAGTATTGGGGATGATACCTTCTGTACAGTAAGTGAGAAACTCAGTCAGTGCATCTCTTGAGAGTTCACAACTTTTAACTTAGACTAGAGCATGGGGCTTTGTTTGTCAAAATCTAGGCATGAATTCCTGTCAGTTGTAGATTTTAAGGAACTCTGTCAAGACAAAGAGGTTTAATCTCACTCACACCTCACTTTCTAGAATAGTACATTAGTAGAAGTAGTTGTCTCCATTTAAATTAAATTTTAATTTTGAACATATTACTGAATCATGTAAATATATAGTGACAAATTAGACGGCTCTGAACTATAATGACATTTTGTGCATTTTCATGTCTAAGCATGTTTATTCGATGGAAGCTTCCTGAGACTTGTAAAATAGAGTTAGTTGCAAAGTGAGGTGACAGCAGGCGGAAAATCGAATTCAAAAGGTATTTTAAAAAATTCCACCAGATAACATGTACAAATGAATTACAAACAAAACAAACAATAACATGGACAAACAAAACAAAAATGACATGCATGAATGAATTACAAGAAAAAACAAATGAATTACAAGACAAAACATTTGTCTTATAATTTGTTTGTCTATGTTATCTGACAGAGTTCTTTAGATACCATTTAAAATTTCTGTAATAGAGAGTTGACTGACATTGAATATCATAAACCTAAATGATGTCCCACTGCTCACATTTCTGATATATCTTCTGTGTAAATGATGCCCCGCTGCTCACATCCCCATCCCTTCTTCCTCCCCGAGTCCCACACTATTCCCTCCCTCCCATCTTTTCCCTTTTCAAACATAGATAAAGAGATGGGGGTGGGGGGTAATTAAAAGTAAATGATGAAATGTGTTTTGAGTTTTTTTTGGGTTGATGTTAACAACAGGTTAAATTAGAATATATGCGTTTTGAAATTGAATGAAATTTATTAATCTCTTCAAAGATTAATGTAGACAAATATCATAGTTATTATTAGTTTTTGTTATGATCTACATCTCTCTATCTATTTTAGTTATAGCATCAAACTTTGCTTGATGCCTTTTAACGGTGCAGTTTGGTTGTTTCCTTGGATGTTTTCAAAGGCTATTAATAATTTGTTATCTGTTTAAAAATTGAAACTTATCGCTTCCTTTCTCTTCTTCTCAATTGTTGCAGTAGAAGAGAAATAAAAGCAAGATTGAATGTTATCTGGTAGTTCTGTGTAGATTTTCAGATTTTGTCGGGGAAAGTGTTACAAGGCGTTCCAAAAGAAACGTAACCCCAGAAAGACCAGATGGACCAAGGCGTATAGAAAGGCCTCAGGAAAAGATCTGACAGTAGATCCTGTGTATGAGTTTGAAGCACGACGCAACGAGCCTGTCAAGCATTCACAAGAGCTGATGCAGAAAACAAGTAAGTTTGAGCACAGCTTGTGAGAAATACAAAATAGTTCTCACACTTTACCCACTTCTTATCTCACCCGAACATGTTGTTTTCTTTTTTGTTTGTTTGTGTGATGTATTCTACATGCATGTGTGATTGTGTGTGTGTGTGTGTGTAAACTCCTTCACACTCTGACTGTTTGACCTTATTTCTTTTCCACATCCTACAGTTTTCTTTTCTTATATAGTATAGTTAAATTACCAGTTCTGTTCCTTTACATCTCCTTGCTTCTATTTGTCTGTTCCTTCCTTTCTCATCACTGTATCAGTTTGATTAATTTGATTTAAATTAAAAGTGCAAGAATTGTTTTTATCCAATTTATTAAGCAGGAAACTGGCTAGCTGAAGTTACAACATGTATGGTTTAATCAACAGAATGTAAAGAATGAGTAAGGATAGGGTGTAAGTTTCTTTCCTGTCTTTTATTGATAACAAAAAGAATTCAGTGTACTCAGACCTCATTTTATCTTGATCTTCAAGAATGATATGAATTAAAAACTGTTTTAAAGAAATCATGCTATCAGATTCTGAAACTGCTTGTTTTTAAGAGGAAACAACTGTTAAAATTTGCCTGCAAAAACCCAAATAAAGTTTAAAAAAAAATAATAAGGACAAAATAAGGAAGATTAGAGTTGTTCCTAACCTGCTGAGTAGGATGACCAAATGATGTCATTTTTTTTGCCAATAAATTAATAAGATTTAGCTCTTTTTTTTTTCCTTTTAAACAGATGGATTCAGCAGTAGTTACAAGATCAGATATTGCTGTCTGAACATACATGTATACTCACACAAACACACACACATAGAGTGACAAATACACACATGCACACGCACACACACACACATACACATACAATCTCACACACACACACACACACACACACACACACACACACACACACACACACACACACACACACACCCTAGCACTTGCAGTACAGAGAGATTGACTATGTACATTTGATCAATCGGTCTTTAAGCCTTTTTCAGTTTTCACAGTGTATTGTCAAATAGATGCAGTTGATAAACAAATTCCATGGTTGTTGAAAATACTCTTTCAGTGTTTTTTATCTGTTGTCTTATTTACTTTTGTTATTGCAAATAATTTTGCGGGGAAGAGAAATATGATTGTGTTTTTACTTTTTTTCAGTAGATGCCTTAGTGTATGGTTACTTGTTTAAGTTAGAGTGAAATCCTATTGTTTTGTTCACTTAAAACTGATAATATGATAGTTGATACTCTTTGTTTCAGTGAAGGCCATGGAAGTCATAGAAAAGATCAGAGTAAAAAGAGCTGGTCACCATATTAAAGAAAGGTAACATTTTTACTATTGGATGAAAAAAAAGAAGCAGACAGTGAGTGTGTGTGTGTGTGTGTTTTATGTGTATATTTTCTTTTCTGTTTCATTTTCTATTCCAACTTCGTGGCTGTGCACCCACGCCACTCTTTCCGACACCCTGTCCACAGCCACAGCCCAGTCAGTCCCACTGCAGCCCCAGCACAGGGAATCCATTGGGAGCAGTCAATGTCAAGTTGTCAAGAGACAACGCACCAGAGGAGACACTGCACTGTTGCAGAGTCATTTCCGTGGTGTTCAGTGGCACCTGTTCTGATCCAACATACACAGGACATCACCTGCTAAGCCCCCTACTGATGACAACAATTGCTTAGTTGTGGAGCCGGCATGAATGAGCTCTCCCCCCCTCCCTCCCCCCCCCCCCCCCCCCTCCCCCCCCCCCCCCCCCAGGAGGGCGCCACCATGTCCCCGTCAAGCGACAGCGCCCCCCTATATCCTGGCATCAACCAGGCCCAAGAGATTTGAGCTACACTCTCAGAGATGCTTCCATTAAGTGGATGGAATTCAACTGTGTGGTCCCAGTCTTCCCAACTGGGCCCATGGCAAACTCGAACTCTGGGTAGGAGCTGGTCGGGGCAGAAAAATCCCCACATGACTCAGATGGGAATCAATCAAACCCAAGACCTCCCCAGCCAGGAGTCTGCGATGCTAATTACTTAGCCACTGGGGCTGGTTATGTGTACATACATGCTTTTAGCAAAAGTCATGGACTTTCTGTTGTGTGTACATGTTTCCACCCCAATACTGGTATTCTCTCAGATTATAACCTAAAGGGTGGAATGTATCAAAACCAAGGTACATTCAGACATGGCATTTGAACACAATTGTGTGGATTTCTTTTTTTTTTTTTTTCACTTCAGATTTAAAACAAAACTGGTAAAAGACCTTTTCCTTTTTCGTTTTTGTAGTGTGAAATCTTAAAAAGAAGAGTTGGGGAAAAAAGTAAATGCTGTAGAAACATTATCAGGAGCAGCTGCATTGTCAACTGAAGTTAATGAAATATGAATACAGAAAACAAAATTAAAGGAAAAATTACTATTGCACAGAAAGAAAGAGACAAACAAATTACAAAACAGAACACAATGTGTTTCGGCCTTGTTAGGTCATCTTCAGGCAAGACAAACAACATTCAAGGCAATGAAAAAGAAGAAAGAGCAATCACTTATCTCCTCAATTTGGGCACATAATAGATGTCATGGTCTGTCTTTTAATGTGTTTGTCTCTTTTGTTTGGCGGAATAGTAATTTTTCTTTTAAGGTTGCTTTAATTTCTGCCTGTAGACTGTAGTCATTTCACTTTGAAATTACGGAGTTGAAATCATTTGAAAGCAGAAAACTCGTTAATTTTGATGTGGAATGAAATCGTTTTTGAAATCAGAAAAGTGGTTAATTTTGATATGGAATAGTAACTTATCTGCGGATACATTTTCATGTGCACGCTTTTATTTGTTTGCAGGCTTACTAAGGGCAAAAAGTTACGTTGGAGCATGGAGCCAAGATCCTGGAGAAGAATATCCATTTATTGAAACCACAGACAGGTATGTAAAGTCCAAGGGTGTCCAAATGAATGCAAAGTTGAATTGACACAAATTTTGCTTGGGTTTCATGTGTATGTGAGTGAGATGTAACTGTTCCTTGTTTGCATGACCATCTTATCGATTATCTGAACATAAAGGCTAAAAGATGATTTGGAAAATATTTGTAATGGGAGGACAAACAATATACTTTTTTTAAGTACTGTAGAAACAATAATATGAACTATGCCCAGACAGAGGATGAAAGAAAAGCTCTTCTGAACTCAAGGATGGGTAGATGAGGCCATGTAGAAGAAATTGGACTTACGCACAAGAAAATCTTTTCATATTAGCTCACTTTGGAAAGATCCTTGCCGATGAGCATGGCATAGAAAGAACAAGTGCAAGTCAGTGCCATTAAAAAAAAAATGCACTTCATGCTTTGGCGAGTCATATGTATCTGCCACTTGTTTATGAAAGTTAAACTTTACATGCATGAAAAATTTCGCCTTTCACTCTCACTTTGCTGCATCAGTGACCAAAGCTGTTGTTATCTTCGCTGTTATCTTTGTAACAGCCATGCTTTCAGTCCAAACAGCCACCATGTGTTTACGACTGGAAGCTGTCATCTTGAATTCCAGGGACAGTAACATATGGGGTCAAGCCTGCAGTCGCATGGTTCCATCCACAGCCGCATAAATGCAAAGCAGCAAGCAAGCTATGTTGCGCCATACTGTGCCGGGTTAGCCATATGCTAGATGTAAATGCAGGCATTATCAGACCTGCCAACCATTACGCATTTCGCGTAATTTATTACGCCCAAGTGATAAATCTTACGCCCTTATGCATTTAGCCAAAAATTACGCATTGAAAGTTCCCCCCCCCCCCCCCCCCCCCCCCCCCCCCCCCCCAAAAAAAAAAAAAAAGACGAAAAATTGGCTCATGTACAGACACGCACGACGCCGTGCATACAACCAGTTGGCCTAATCTTCAAGAAGCGTTTCCGGTTATGCGCAGTTTGTTTCACCATCTCTACCATTCAGCAAAGTTGACGTCCTTTTGAAGTTGTAGCTACGAAAATGTCGAAACATGGAGCAGAAAGTTCTGCACAAGATGCGAAAAAGAAAAAACTTTGGTCAAAAAAGTCACGAAAAGAATACTCGGAAAAGTTCCCCTGCATATGACCTTCGGCTAAAGGTGTAAATTGTGCACAGTGTACCACTTTCGAATTGGACTTCACAATTTCCCATGGCAGGATGGTGGATGTTAAGCATCACCTATAGTCACGCAAGCACATCGGTTCATCTAACACGCTGAATTCTTTCAGCATCATCACACAGTTTTTTCAGACTGTAGACACCTCAAAAGAGGATGAAATGAGGAAAAGGGTAGTTCGGGCTAAAGCATTGGTGGCCGGATTTTTTGTCGAGCACAACATCGCTCTTAGCGCAGCCGACCATGCATCCCAGCTTTTTAAAGAAACGTTCTCAGATTCGGAGATCGCCAAACAGTTCAAGAGCGGTCGAACAAAGACAACACACATTGTGAGGAACCTTGCCATGGGGACTGCAGAATGGACCGTTTGTGTTGGGGACTGATGGAAGTCAGGTGGGGGGGAGGACAAAATTCTTTCCTTGGGTGGTGTGATACTTAAAAAATGACACAATCACCACTGAGCTGATAGCCAACCCCACATGCACAGAGTCAGCAACAGGGAGAACATTTTTTTTGAGGTTGTTTCTGGCGCACTATCAAGCCTTGGTGTGCCATGGCAGAACTGCCTGTCCTTGGTTTTTGTGATAATGCCAATGTGATGACTGGCAAGAACAAAGGTGTCATCGCATATGTTCGCATGTGTTTCCAGTGTATTCTACATTTTCATAATTTGTAAAGATTTCTTGTGACACTTAAAGGAAAAGCTTGTTTTTGAAGAAAAGTAAAGTTCACAAAAATTGTGCGAACAATTTCATCGCATCGTGTTTGTTTTTGAAAAAAGGTAGGTGTCGCGCTTGATTACTCTTAGCTCTCTGAAATTACACCTTTCTGCCTCACTGAGCTTCAATTCTTACTCATTGGTCTCTTAGGGGTTGGCAGGTCTGCATTATGATGAATTTTGAATGTTTGCTCATTTAGTGGATTGCCAGGCAGTCTTCCTCCCTGTAAACAAGGCTGTCTCCAAAGCACTGATTTTCTGAAACTTTCAAGGTGGTTGTGGAGAGGTCCTGATGTATTTCTTTTTCAGTAGCATTTGGTTTTCATGTTGTTGCGTTTGTTACTGTTTTAAGGTTATATGATTATTGTAGTATTTCTCATGTAGAAAGGCAACTAATTTTCATGTGTGATTTGTTGTTTCAGTGGCACCCAAGCAGAAGAGAGAGGAGAGGCTGGTGGAGGTGATAGAGGAGAAAGATGAAGAAGATATGCTGGTGAATTGAAACAAACTGTTGTTAGGTCTTGTACCCTGAATTGTGCGATGGTGAACAGAACTCGGCATGTAGCAGAGTCAGAGAGATAGACCCGTCATTGTGGAAAACAGCTGTACACAAACACCAAAAGCATGCACATTTTATGACACAAACAAGTGTGATATTCTATCAACGCTTCCTCGTGAACAGAGAGTAATTGTTCTTTTAAGAGCAATGTAGTAATGAGTAATATTGTTCTACAGGATCTTTTCAAAATTTATCCTGATCAGAGATTAAAGTGTGAAAAAAAACCAACAAAATGGAAGCTTGCTTGAAAATTTGAGATGCAATAAAACCCTGTATCAATTCAGAAACGTATCTTGTGTTTGAATTTTATACTTTCAGTCTCTAATAGACTGTCAGTTTTCAAAGGTTGATATTCACATTGTGACCGACAGATGCATGGAAATATGAAAAAAAAAAAATTTCAATTTGAAGAAAGGACAGAGTAAGAGAGAGATTGAGTGCTGAGAGGGAGAGACTGAGAGGGGGGGGTATGAAAGGACAACAGGGTCTAATTAAGGAAAAGGAGACAGAAAAGTATGAAAGAATAACATGGGTCTACTCGAGGGAAAATGTTTTTGAAAGTTTGACCATGATATGTATTTTCAATCGATGTACATAAATCTGTCACAGTGTAATGATTGTTTTACACAGTAGTTTTTATCACACTAAAAAGTTTCTTCTGAATAGAGATCACTTTATGCCTCGCTCAACAAAACAGTTTATATAAACAGAGCATCAACACGTTTTTGAAATTTACGGAGATGAGCAGCATTATCACAATTTTATATCATGATTTTTGCTCATCTCAAGGGAAACAACTGTGTGAGTTTGTCTCTTGTACTCCTCACACATTATTCCATTTGTACAACAGATTTTGTCTGTGTGAAAAAAGGCTCCTCTTTCCTGAGAGCATAGGTCACAATTCAGCGTCAGCCTTTTGATTTTCCAGATCTTTAGATCAGGAAGTTGAATCATATTTGTTTCTTATGTGTGTTGTTGTCTTCGTCTATCAAGCAGGTCACAGTGATCGTTCACAAATCACTTGCTTCCAGTGCAGCTTGGATCAATGGATTTACAATGTTATCAGTTATTCCAAAGTTAATAATTCACTTTCTGCATTAATATTTATTCAGAATACATAAATCATTTTTTACCTTGACCATAAAGGATAATGTTGTGCTTGGTTCCTTAAATGTTTTTTATTTAAAAGGAAAAAACGAGAGACAGACAGACTGACTTTGCTATAACTTCATCACGCAAAGGAATATTTATTGATTGTTCGCAAAGTTCAGGTATTTCTTATGATGCTGACAACTTGCAACAGAAGAACTGGTTTTGGAGACGCCAGTAATGAGAATTACAATTAATAATTTAAAAAAAAAAAAAGTGACAATCAGTAAGACTAGAACACAAAAGAGGGCCTAGAGCCAATTGCAAATTGACTTGGCAGAATGGGTGGGTACTTCCCATTCTATTGTTGACATTCACACAGCTTAATCCACCATGAAGCAGCCTTGCAGGCTTCTCAATGATTGCAAATCTGATTTTATGGGAGACAACAACAAACAAACAAGCAAACAAGAAACACACTCTGATGTGAAGCTGTTAAACAGAATATATGGAAAGAAGAGAAAAAAAAAAGAGATTCCAGACTGAGAAAAAAATGTGTGTGCGACTGTGAGATATGAAAGAAAGAAAGATGCTACTGAATAAAAGCAAATGTACATCCGCAACAGAATTTCCAGACAGTGGGGATAGTTATCATCTGTAAAATACTCATGGCACTCCCAAGGTGGAAAATTTTTCTTTTTTTTTTTTTTTTTCATTTCTGAGAGAATTACAATGATAATGTGTCAGTTATTTGAAGATAACTTCAGACACCACCATTGTCAGTGGAGTTGCAACGGATGAATAGATTGCAGATTTTGTTAAAACAAAGCAATTCAGACTTGGCTCCACTATTATTTAGAGCTTATTTGGCAGGAAATGTTTCTGTACCATAACTTATTTTAGAGATGAAAAGATTTATAGCTAGTGATGAGTGAACGGTTTGTGCCCTCTTACTTCAGTAAAAGTCTCAGCTGTTCACTGCATTAGATTTTTACATGCTAGCTCAAACTCTGTGGATGGAAGGTTCTGAATGCGGGCATAAATGATGTCAACCCAAGGCATCATTGAACAGGATCATTTGTGAAAGTAATTTTCAATAAAGGAAGGAAACAGCCAATCTTGAGAATGTTTTAGAACATTTAAAACATTACAGACTGTTAACAGATCCAATACACTGGTGAATGACAATTGGTTAATAGATCCAGTACACTGGTGAATGACAATTGGTTAACAGATCCAGTACACTGGTGAATGACAACTGGTTAACAGATCCAGTACACTGGTGAATGACAACTGGTTAACAGATCCAGTACACTGGTGAATGACAACTGGTTAACAGATCCAGTACACTGGTGAATGACAACTGGTTAACAGATCCAGTACACTGGTGAATGACAACTGGTTAACAGATCCAGTACACTGGTGAATGACAACTGGTTAACAGATCCAGTACACTGGTGAATGACAACTGGTTAACAGATCCAGTACACTGGTGAATGACAACTGGTTAACAGATCCAGTACACTGGTGAATGACAATCGGTTAATAGATCCAGTACACTGGTGAATGACAGTCTGTAGATATCAAGAGGATGCATACTGACAGTGCATATGATTTTATGCACACAGTAATAATAGAATTTTATCTATATCTATTTGGGAGCCGGAATAGCTCAGTTGGTAGAGCGTCTGACTCGTAATCTTGGTGATCCTGGGGTTGCAGATATGAACCTCCGCCGGGGCGTTTCTGACAGGGGGATTTTCCTCTTGGAGTTAACATTGGTTCTGACTCCGTTTCCCATACAGTCCTTCGAATGAGACTATAAACCGAGGTTCCGTGTGTGAACGCACACATAACATCTTGCACACACGTAAAATCCCATCACCAACATTCAGAAGAGTAGGCCAGTTTGGCCGTTGGTATGGATGACATGTTACACATAGCATGCACGGACCCTGAGTGAGAAACAGAAAGAATGAAGGAAGTAAGGAAAATGAGTGATCGATATTGAACGATACTGACTGGATGACACGGGAAACGACTGAATGAAGCGCCAGCTGGCAGCTCTTCAGTCGGCACTACCCGGTAGGCAGCCCGTTGTGTAAACGAGTGTTGATTGTAAAGCGCTTAGAGCTTGGTCTCCAGCCGAGAATAGGCGCTATATAAGTATTCATTATCATTATTATTATTATAACTCTTTTTGGCACCTCAAAGTGAGTTGCAGAATTGTGTGAATACAAATACATGTTCACATTTTAGTCAGCCAACATGGACATTGGCTCATGTGCCCCTGCTCTTCTGGCCTCATCCACTATCTTCCCCACCCCTGTCTTCCCCACACATGTGGGGGCAGACCACATTAATTTGCACAACCATGACTGTTAACACTGCCTCAAACACATGTGCATTTATATGAGAAACAAAAGCAGATTTGAAAAAACAACAAAGCAGAAGTATAGACTGGGAGGCATTATCAAAAAAAAGTATGATTAGATTATTTTAACTCTCTTTTTTTTTTCCATTTAGTTATTACATCTTCTTTTTCATCATGGATTCTGATAACTATATGTTCTCTTTGGTCCTTGATTGAGAACAAAGGGGAACAAAAGGGTACTCAGTTGAGAGACTTTTTATGGTACTGCTGTCTGCTGTACATGAGAAAAGTCATATACTGCTGAGTAAAGAAATGATGCGAGTAGTTGTATGTCACATTGTTGACTCTGCTGGTGACATTACTAGTGACAGGTGCAAAAACAGGTGATCTAACATTAACTATAAGTACTGACATATACAAAGCAGTGTTGTGTTTCACACACATGATGTCCATAGTATGGATGCATTCACCAAGTAATGGCTCACCATGTCATCCAGAACCACATTATGTATGATTTCCAAGGCTAAAAGTCACAGATGTCACTCAGATCAGTTCAGTAAGTTTGTATTTTGTACCATGCCTTGACCGCCATTAATTTATTACAACACAAACAGTTACTGAGTTAACATCACATATCACTGTGTACAATGCCTCATACAAAGAAAACATCCACTAACGTTCTCTTTGTAAACAAGTTGGAGTGTCAGTGAGTGTCTGAAGTCATGAATAGGTGACATACGGGGATACACCTTGAAGCAGTCACTCTGACTGCAGCACAAATATTCTCATCCATTTCTTCTCGACTATTATCATCATCTATTTATGCGTTTATGGCAGCTGCTCGCTCTATCATCCTCATAACATGAAATGAATCATAATCGGATCTGTCATTTTCAGTGTGTGGTGATCACAATTACACATTTCCCTGCCTTCCAGTTTCTGTGTATGTGTATGTTCATGCTACATGGACTGCAGCAAACTGACAAGAAAGTGATGTCAACCCCTTTCCCCCACAGCAGTTGGTGGATGGGGTGGTGGGTTTCTGGCACTTAGTCCATTCATAAATTCATATTGTCCTGAGAGCAACTGTCAAAGACAGGTGATGAGCTTTGATTTGACATGCACAAAGTTCAAAGCATTTACTGTGCAGCCTGCTTTTGTTTCACCAAGAACGAAGGTCAATTTCTGCAAACCACGAAACCACTTAATACTATCTACCCGAGAGCGGCGCGCACAGCACTATTCCTTGCTACCGCACACTCGCGCATGGTGCTCGGTCCCTGCTGACGTGCATATTTCACCACTTTTTAATTTATTTTTATGGTAGCTAGACAACAACTGACAGTGTTGTGTTAGGTGTCGTAGGAAAGAACAAACACTCAACTAATCGAACACTGACAGGAAGGTCTACAACTCGCTACGACAATCCCAAGACTAGTTACACAGCTTATTTCCCTTGGATAATTTTATGGGAAGTGTAGGAATTTTTTTTAGGTTCCCATCAGCCAATAGTGGATGACACGGCAGAATGTACTGTCTGTCCATAGGCCGGCCTTGCCTGACACGGCTCGAGGGAAAGAAATCCCGTTAGTCACTATTGGATGACATGGCTGGTGAAGGTTAACCAGGCTGAAGATATGAAAGAATGAAAATAATGAAGAAGAGCAATGGACCATGGTGGACATAAGAGGCAAGGAGTGCTCTTCTACTGTTGTTCTCTAGACTACGTTTTGGAATGGGGAAAAAAACAATGGAAAAAAAAAAGCAACAGAAAGAGCTTGATCAAATGTAATTGTACAAAAGCTTGCAGGGATAGTAATGTGCAGTTTCAGAAATAATACAGACGCAATTATCGCTTTGTGCCTTTTTCTCTTTTAAACAGGAAGCCATTGTAATTCTTTAAACAGCCCAGCATTCCTCTTTCTTTTCCCCATTGACAGTCTACTTGCAAGTGTTAGGAAGAGGGAGAAGAAGGAAATTTCTGATCTTTTTCAGATGCTGGATTACTACACATAATTATGCATACTGATTCTCTTGTCTTGATGTATCAACTAGTAAATCAGATGCAACCACCTGACTAGCACCTACAATTAAATGCAGAAGTTGGGAAATCAGTTGAAATCTCCGGACCACCATTTATATTTTATTGTGGAAGGGTTAGTAGGTAAGGTAATGTTGTTTATAGCCCAGCCGACCGCAAAGAGCCATATCAGGGCTGTTACCACATTGAAGTCAACTAACAAGTTATTCATTCACACACCCTTTAAATACATCTTCTAAAATCACACCTGAGATGTTGTTGAAAATCTTTCCACTGTGACACTTCAGATAAGATGAAAAATGTTTATCTCTTTCAAAAATTCAAAGATCACATCTGGTGGAACATCTCTGAACAAGTTTTCATGGAATCTGCCGTAAAAACTCATGTCTCACATCATGCAAGTCCCAACACTCTAAAAGAATTGTTTCACAGTGAGTGGCACAAAACCGAAAGTTAATGATTATGTCAGAGACCTCCGGTAGGAAGACTGGAATACACAAACAGATAACAAACTCTTCCAGATCTGTCCAAACTTAAAAGAGTTCCTCTCAACCACCTCTGGTGGTTGCAAGGAAGAAACAGTTTTATGCCAGCTGCACACAGGCCATTGGTATTTTACTCATTCGTACCTTTTAAAGACTGAAGAAGCTCCGTGGTGCATTCCATGTCATTTGGAAGGGTTGAGGATGCTATTTTTCGCATTTCTTTTCAAAGTGAGGCTCTCAGGATGAATGATGTAGGGGGTTTATCTTTACAGAGAAAATTTAACCCTCTAGCATTCAAAAATGTTACTGAGAAATTTTCAAACATTTTTTTTTAATGTAGTACTTTTTATGCCCAAAGTAGTGCCACTCTTTCACTGATTTCAGCTTGGCGTAAGGAGGAAGCTTTATTCAGGTTGTGTGCAAAGGCATGAGTTTAATGCGTGATGGAACATCAGCAGGTATGAGAATTGGGCAGAAGACTGCAGCGGGTTTAAATAAACACCATGGGTTTCCGGTCATCAGGCTGTTGGCGGGATAAAGTGTGAAAGGGTTAAAGGTCCCTGAGCAGAAAAAGTGAAAATAAGAGGGGCCTCAAGACTGCATACTAATCAACTAAACTTAAGTTGTGTGTCTTGGGGAAGAAACATGTCTGCAAACATTTCTCACTGTTTATGAATAGATCTTGGAGAGCCCAGCTCTGCAGGATTCACCAATTAAAAAAACAACATGGTATTCCAAACATCAATCGCGCTGACTGGTTTCGACTTCTGAGCGTTTCTAATCTTTCACATCTGTTGTTTACGTTCTTGTGACAACCATTTAATCACTATGAATATGTTAAAATGCTTGTGTAGAAATAAAACTTTGACAAAAAGGTGAAGTTACCTGCAACACATACACAGGTGCAAACCTTCCAAACCAAAATTAACATAATGCTGAGAAAAATGTGTGTGTCAGTATCAAGGGACCACTTTAAACATCATGCATAAATATAGTATTGATCACTTACAGATATGAATAACAGCATTTGTGAGGAATGAACTCATAATCTGATTCAAACTTTTAACAGAAAAATTGATAAGATTAAACTACAACAGTGATCTTGGCAGATGCAGATGTGTCGGATGCATATGACTAATCAAACTTATCAACCAAGACGATAAACTCATAAGCTATCGTGTGTCGCATCTGCATACAATGAATACATCATCTGTCACAATGTATAGACTACATTTTTACTTTTCAGTATCATTCCTTACACCATGCTATAGCTCGTAGCATCAGTTTATATATCATTTGAAATCAAACTGCTGTTGGACCGTTTGCCTATGGAGCTGACAGTCATATATTTGAACTGCTCATGGGGTCAGATGTTTGATGGCTTGTTGTACTATGGTACAAATGCATCAGCTGAGGATAAGAACATTATGTGTGCGACCGTTTTTGATTACCCCACCATGTGGGCAGCCACACTCCGACTTTGGGGGATTTTGAAGACTGATAATGTTATGCTAGGAGCTTGTCACAACTGAAGACAATCCCTGCATAACTATGCAGAGCATAACAACATTTTGATGTAGCCTTGGTTTTCTAGCCTATGTCAATTGGCCTGACACAGCCTTAAGCCAATGCGGATTTGAAGGCTTGATAATCGACCCTGTCCACCCAATGGTAAACTGGAACATAATTGAGATAAGGACGGATGAAAGTGAGCCCTGCTTACTAACATGTGGAGAGCTCCAGAAACGGTCAGCATCTCTAATAGTTCATTATATATATATATATATATATATATATATATATATATATATATATATGTATGTATATATATATATATATATATATGTGTGTGTGTGTGTATATCTATATATATAATTTTTTTTTATGGATAGCTTGATGTAAAAAAAAAAAAAAAGCAGATTCATTGCTTATTCAATGTTCCATCTGAAAATATAATTGACTTTGACTTATCCTTTTAGCCATTAGGTTAGGGCAATTTATCTCACTTGAACTTTAAAAAGACACATCATCTGTCTGGCAGCTTCATGCAATCAAGGAAGAAGGCTGAAAGTAACAAAACTATGTGACGGAAAAATCTGGAATATTGATGTCAAAATGCCTGCCTGCCTTCTGGATGTTTACACACACTCAAACACGCACACCCACACACCAATGGTAGTGGCGCAGACCATGTTAGCTGACAAGCATATTGAGTTAATGCACAAGTCGAGCATCTATTAAGTCTTGTACCTGAGCCCTTTTCTTTCAACTGTTGCCATACTTGTTATGTTATTAATTATCTGTAACCTCTACACATCTGACTATGGGCTTGTCCACATGTAGTGACAGATATCTCGTTGAAACCAAACTTACTCTGATTATGTGAAGATTTTAGAATTTGAATACACACAGATGCTCAGAGACAGACTAGTCTCATTAGGGCACACACACGTACACACTCAGAGTATGGTGAAAGTTCATTTAAATTGAGTAACTGAAAGTTTAAAATGTAAGCTGCTGCCAATTCCAAATTTTCTCACATCTCTTTTTCTAGCACCTTCACCTGACTATTTCATGGCTCTGTTCATGCTAGATATCATACTTATTTAAACAATATTTTCTGACCAGATCTACAATTTGATGATAGTTTTTTTTTTTTTTCATTTCTCTTTGGAAACAATCTGCCTCCCCCATGAGCATAACATATAAATTCTTATGTAAAGTGTCCATACATCCTTCTTCTTCTTTCTTTTAGTGTCCACAATCATGTTGATTATTCTGAGACTTTTGTGTGTATGACCAATTCCCCCCCCCCCCCCCCCCCCCCCCCCCCCCCCCCCCTAGCCATTAAGGCAGCCATACTCCAACTTCGGGGAAGGTGCATGCTATGTGTAACGCGTCATCCATACCAACGGCCAAACTGGCCTTCTCTTTCAAAAGTTGGCGATGGGATTTTTACGTGTTTGCAAGATGTTGTGCGTGCATTCACACACAGAACCTCGGTTTACAGTCTCATTCTGTGAGGACTGTTTGGGGAATGGAGTCAGAACCAATGTTAACTCTGAGGGAAAAATCCCCCTGTACCGAAACGGCCCGGCGGAGATGCAAACCCGCAACCCCAAGATTACGAATCCAATGCTCTACCAACTGAGCTATTCCGGCACCCATTTTCAGCATGATAAACAACTGTAACTGATACATGACTGCAAGTATCTGGTTACCACATGAGCCAGAGGAATGGGCTTTCCAATTCAAATTCTCCCTCCTCCTCCTCCCATATTTCTCTGAAATAAAATTAATCATACATAAAATGAAGAATGTTAAAATCGCATGAACAAGACATGAAATTGACTTGTTTGATCAGTACATGTGCAATGAAATCTGCAACAGGTGTAATATTTGGGATAAAAAGAGTGAGAGATTCTTCTTCCTCTGATGCTTGTGACAGAAAATTTCACATTTCTGTCTCTCTCTTAAATCCTACTGTCTGATATAACAAGTATCATTATTCTGAACGACTATCGACTCAACCTTACATTCTGTGCCGCCAGTCGAGGAACTATGGAGATGCGAAAAGAACTGGTAAGAAAATATCGAAATTTTGTTTGAAAGAAGAACAAAATGTTTCGATGCGAAAAGAACTGATAAGAAAATATCGAAATTTTGTTTGAATGAAGAACAAAAATGTTTTTTTCTCTTTCACGTGTCACATGCATAACCCTAGTTCCTGGAACAAGACGCATAAGAGTTACTACTCTTGGATGGGATACCCTGTGAATTTTTTCCAGTACTTTTCATGTATTTTACCAAACTAAATTTATTTTGAAAAAAAATTGAGTTAACATTTAATACGTGTTTGATATGTAGGCTTACAAGTACAGAGCAAAGCTTGTGAGTATTAGTATAATAGGGCATTCTCAACATCATTCAAACAAAAGGCTCCCTTTATGTTTACGATAGCAACTGGAAAGGGGAGCTCAGACGAAAGTGTTACAGAAAAATAGGAACAGATTTAGGTACAGAAAAAAAACTGGCATACTCAAAAAAAAAATCAGTCAAAAAAGAACTATGGAATGCATGCAACGAAGTTAGGTTATCCTCTGGGCCGTCTATGGAGTCTAACTTATTTCCTCTATTTTGAACGAACTGAAAGCCCCATGAAGTATTCGGTGCGGTGAAACTGAAAGGAAGTGCAAAAAGTCTGATGAATCCCCACGGATATAATCCTGTGTTTTTGCTGTTGCTTTTGACGTTTTGGCGGGAGAGTTATGGATGGAAAACCCAAACAGACAGGTGAAGTTTGGGAACACCCATAAGAATGTGTGTGTATGTGTGTGTGTGTGTGTGTGTGTGTGTGTGTGTGTGTGTACATGAGAGAGAGTGTGTGTGTATGTGTGTGTGTGTGTGTGTGTGTGTGTGTGTTAGGATGAGTATCTGTGAACTTATCCACACTTGCGCTTGTGCATATGATCAGTCAGTGAAACTTTTGTTTTTGATATCCGTTAGTAGGAGCTGTCTTTTTCTTTGAATTAGACCTCCTTCTTTAGTGGAGACATGAAACTTATTACTTACCCCAGAGATTTATAGAGTACAGTTTTATTTTAGTCATTCACATGTATGACGTATACAGACAGAACAGTGCACACACTCACATACCTATGCATGCATGCGCGCACACACACACACACACACACACACACACACACACACACACACACACACACACACTCACATGCACACTTCTGTTCTTTGCTTTGGCCTCAAGGTTTTTCAGTTGGTGATACAAGCTAGATCCAGTGGTCTGGTTTACCATCAGCTATGCAGTGCATCCATGGTAAGTTCTGCAGTGTCCCAAAGAGCATTAAATCCTCAGAAAAGG
>JADBJO010021039.1:15000-30272 GCA_016801955.1 Conus betulinus | reverse complement strand
CTAAAACTGACACACTGCTCTGACATACATATCTCTGGGAATCACATGTACGGCGCCGTAGTTTATGTTGAAGAAAAAAAAATGAATGTCAGTCCATAAAGAACACGGCTACTATTCCGTCATCCGACTCAGGAAATCTGCTTCCACATTACCTTTACCCGGGATGTGCCGGAAGGTAAAGGCCATACTTTGCAGTTCCATGGCCCACCCCATCAAACGACGGATGACTGGACGAATCCGATGCAAATATGCGGGTGGGTGATGGTCAGTTTCCAGGGTAAACTCTCGTCCATAGAGGTATGGGTAAAACCGTCGAGTTGCCCACACTATGGCAAGACATTCTTGTTCTATTGTGTGGTACCGCAACTCTGCTCCCACCAGCTTCTTGCTCGCATATGCAACCGGTAACAATCCCTTGCCTTGATCTTGCAGCAAACAGCGCCAAGTCCTGTGCTGGTAGCATCGGTACGCAGCACATAAGGTTTGGTCGGGTCTGCAAGCTGCAACACAGGTTCAGAAGAGACCGCTTCCTTGAGCTTTTCGAAAGCCTCTTTGCCCTCAGCGTCCCATTGTACTATCCATCAGAGGCTTGGCCAACTCAGTGAATCCAAGGAAGTATCTCAATTCTTTCTTGGTCCTGGGTGGTCTGGCCTCCTGGATACGTTGCACTTTGTCCTGCTGTGGTGCCATGTGACCTTGTCCCACGACATGTCCAGGAAAGGAACTTCAGCTTCTCTAATCTGACATTTGGATGGATGTGCGGCCAGTTGCACTTGTCGCAGCCAACTGAATAAGGTCCTGAGCGACTGCAAGTGTTCTTCCCATCCTTCAGTTGCCAGTAGGAGATCGTCAATGAAATTGTGAGCATGCTCCATCCTCAGCGGCTCCAGCATAAGTCGCATGATGCGACTGAAGACAGCACCTGCCGTTTTAAGTCAAACGGCATTACCAGGAACCGGAACTGTCCTTCTGGTGTGGTAAATGCCGTTTTCTCCCTGTCTTCAGCTCTCATCGGGATTTGCCAATATCCCTTGGCGAGATCCAATTTGGTGAAGCATTGGGCCCTCACCAGCTGCGCAAATATTTTGTCTGTGTCTGGCATTGGTTTGGCATCAAACTTCAGGACTTTGTTTAGTCTGCAAAAGTCGACACAGAAGCGCATTTTCCCATCTGATTTCTTCACTAACAGAATGGGTGAAGAAAAAGGTGAACTACACCTTTCAATCACCCCCATCCGTAGCATGGCTTGGATTTCTGTTTTGACGGTTTCCATCTGGGAATGTGGCAAGGGATATTGTTTGACTCCAACTGGTTCTTCTTGGGTCAAACTCAAAGGGCATGTCCCTAAATCACATCGGAGAGGAACGTCGGACAGAATGTCGTGGAACTGTTCACACACAGTCTTCCACAGATTTTCTTTGATTTAGAGTGAGATTGTCAGAGATTTTGACATCCTGCCATGTTTCCTCCTGCTGCACGCTCACACATGGGATGTCAAAAACAAGAGGAGGTCCTCTTCCATTCCCTCAACGACAACAGGGGTGAAGCCGGCAGCACATAGTTGTCTCCTTTCGCATCTTTTCAGAAGGTTAGCGTGAATCAGCTTCTCTTTCCCTCTTATCATCACAACATAGTTCCAATCGCCAACACGTTTGGGCGATCTTGAAGGGCCCTTGCCAGGAGAGTTGTAGTTTGTTGTGGTGGAGAGGCAATAACAGTAACACCTCGTCGCCCTCCTCAAACCACCTGTGACGTGCTTTTCTGTCATAGAAGGCTTTGTACCTTTTCTGTGCTTGTGCAAGATTTTGGTGTGCTAACTCACAAGTTGTGGCGATTCTCTCTTTCAGGTCGAGTACATATTCAGCCTGGGTCTTGGGTTCTTCATCAGTCCCCTTCTTGGTCCACTGGTCTCTTAGGACTGCGATGGGTCCCTTCACTGTTCTGCTGCCATATAACAGCTCGAAAGGCGAGAATCCTAAGCTTTCTTGTGGAACCTCCTGGTAAGCAAAAAGCACACCTGGGATGTATCGGTCCCAATCCTTTGGTTGCTCCTGTGCCAGCTTCCGAAATCATGTGCTTTAGGGTACAGTTGAAACGCTCAACCAATCCATTGGTCTGTGCATGGTAAGGAGCGGTAGTTTGGCGATGGATTTGTAGGAGCTTGTACACCTCGGTCATGATGTCGGAAAGGAACTGGGTCCCTTGGTCAGATAGTACTTTGTCAGGAATACCGGTTCTGGTCCACATCTCCCACAGGGCTTCCGCCACTGTGACTGCATCGACCTTTTTGAGTGGAGTGGCCTCGGGGTAGCGTGTGGCGTAGTCAACCATGACAAGCACATGTCTGTGACCATGGTCTGATGAAGGGATGATGGGACCAATCAGGTCGACTCCAACCTTACTAAATGGAGTAGTGACCAGGGGTACTGTCCCCAAGGCACTTTGGTATTTCGCCCTTTTCGAAGTCGTGCACTGGCACACATCACATGTCCGGCAATATTGGCGTACGTCGTTAGGCAGCCTAGGCCAGTAGAAATCCTGCTGGATTCTTTCGAGCATCCAGGCGAGTTCCCAAGTGACCTGCCATGGGTGAGTCGTGGCTTAAACGTAACACAGTATCGCGCAGCGATGAAGGCACAACCAGCTGGGTCACTATTCCAGTGGGGGGTGTAAAGCGCCTCTGAATTAATCCTCGCCGCTTGATGAATTCCACAGAGTTTTTCTGTTTGTCTTGGGAGGCTTCCCAACCAAATCCCTTATGTTGTTAAGGCTTGGGTTTCCCTTCTGCAGTGTACGCACAGTCTGTGGGTCCAACGTCACTGAGTCATGTCGTGTCAACGTTTTGAGCAGTGGCTTCAAGGACTCTTGCTCCCTCTTGGCTTGGGATTGTGTAGCGACGTCTCCAAGCACTTCTGGGGGTAACTCGGCAGATACTCTCTTTCGTTGTCCATCCTCGAAGTTTACCCAATTTCCAATCAATAGGGAATATGCTGGACGCTGAAGGGCGACAGCCCACACCTTCCCTTTAAAGTAAGGTGTAGATAGCTCAACGAGCACTGTTGACCTTGTGACCCGGAACGATGACTCAATTCCTGTCCTGTCACTTGGCACTCTTCTCCGCGTGGCGCCTCGGGAGGTACCAGTCGCTCGTCGACGAACACACACGTGGCGCCAGTATCCCTGATAGCTTCCACAACTTTGTCAGAAAATATCAATGGGAAGTTGGGACATGTTGGTGTCGTCACCTCTATCTCTCCAAAAGCCACTTTGGCCTGTGACATGGAGGGCTTCGATTTGTCGCTCCGCTGGGGACAATTCTTGACTATATGTCCAGGGGCATGACAAAGGAAGCAGTTCTTCCTTCGAAATCGAGGGTTCTGTGATGGATCTGATCCCTCACCTCCGATCTGGGGCGCTTGCTTGCTGTTCTTCGGTTCCTTATCATGTGATCTGGTGGATTCGCCATGAGCCATATAGGTTTAAAATGTCGCCGAGCATCAGCGAAGGCTTCAGCGATCTCAATCGCTTGCTGGAATGACTTGGGTTGACTCTCGCCCAGCTTACATCGCAGCTCAGAAGAAACAGAGTTCATGAGTTGTTCAAGGAGAAAACAGTCTTTGAGCTCCATTCCTGACGACTCTAACCAATAGTTCATTGTCTTTTTGAGACGCTCCCCAAACTGATGAAAAGTTTCATCTGAGGACTTCCTCATCATGTTTCAGAACTGTTTTCTATATGTTTCAGGTGACATTTGCAGTCTACGTCGCAAAGCCGCCTTCAATTCAGCGTAGGTCGCTCCTGAAGGAATGTTGATGAATGCCTCCTTGGCCTTCCCCGTCAAATTTCCCATGAGGTACATTGCTCTTAGATCTTCAGTTAGTTGATATACATCTGCCACAGCTTCGAAATGCTCAATGTATGTATCAATGGATTCATTGGCATTATAAATGGGCATATGAAGCACCAGGGGAGCTAAGGGAAGAGCAGGGGTGACAATTTGATTGCTCATCCTTGTTGGTGTCGAAGTGTGAAGTTGTTCGACTTCGGTAGTTTCTCCACTCTTGGCCACCCCTAGTTGTTCCAGGAGTTCAACTGGCATCTTTTCTTTCTCCTCTTCAAGTTGAAGTCGAAACTCTTGTCCCTGCTCCTGTATTTCTTGCGTTCTCTTTCTCTCTTCTCTGTCTAATCGACGTTCTTCCATTTCTTCTCTCCATCGTCGTTCTCTCTCTTCTCTCTCTAATCGTTTTTCCTCCATCTCCATCTTCCATCTTCTTTCCTCCTTCGCTTCTTCCCTCTCCTCTCTCTCTTTCTTTTCCTTCACCTCTCTCTCCTCCTCTCCTCTCTCTAATCGTTTTTTCCTCCATCTCCCTCTCCTCTCTCTCCATTCTCATGATTACAAAGGGATCCATGGATCCTGGTCCTGGATAGCGAGGAGGAGGAACAGGTCTGAATTCCATCTCATCATGTGCAAGAGGAGGATGAAGGCGGAAGTCAGCACTCATAGAGGTCAGATAATGCTTCCGAGGGGGCGGTGGTCCTGAAGGAGTTCTATCATATAAGGAGGGTTGAGAGATTGCTGGAGACAAAGATTCCCTCGAGGAAAGAAACTACTTAAGTTATGGGGCCACTGACTGCGTGTGTAGTCACAGCAACAGGGGTTCCCATACCCGGAAGAATTCCAGTGACTTTTGCCTGGGAATGCGTGAAGCGACGATCACTTTCGCCTGCCATCACCAAGCACTCTTCTTTTCGCAAAATCGCAAATCGAAGGTGTGGAAAAGATCTGGAAGTGGCAGTATGGTTGGGTATACCTTGCATCCCAAGAATCAGAAACGAGTGTGACAACTCTCCACAATGGGGAACAACTTGAAGTTATAAACCAGGGAACTTCAAGTCCCTATCAGGCAAGGAAAAGTACTAAACTCCTGTTGAAAGAAGCTAAATTATTCTTGTAACTTAGTCTCAACTATCGAGCAAGCACAGTAGCCACATCTGGAATCCACTGACCTAATTGCCAGAAAAGTAAATCAGTATTGACAATTCTTGACTTTAAGACCCAAAGTCACTAAGCCTGACAGTCAATGAAATAGGTACCCAAATTATGTCTCTCGACGGCGCTAACTATGCGTGAGCACAACACTTGTTCATGTTGTCTAGGCTAAGCGTAGCCACCACACGGTAGTCACCTTCCTAGCTTTGTCTTCCTTGATCAACTAGTCTAACCACCTTTCCGACACTATTTGGCTTACGACCAAGAGAAGTCGCAACAACAAACCTGTGCGGAAATCACACTGTGCCACGTCACAGCGTTATTCGTTGAAAAATCAACAGCTTAACTGAAACAAACTAGTTGTCTCCCTTGACTGGTCCGTGTGTAACTTGCCGACACACTTGCGATGTAGGCACAAAATATCGTAATTACAACAAACGCTGGCTCAATTATTCCTGATCAACACCATCAGCGACTTAATCAACGGCGAAGTGTGACCGCCCACGTGAGCCTTACGAGTAGTCAGAACAAACCTACTCGGTTCACAACTTACACCCGCAAATATGAGCGATCAAGAGAAAGGAAGCACCCAGCTTGTTCCTTATGCGCACCTTAAGGAGTATGCACAAACAAATTTGTGCTGAAAATGTAATCAGATAAATGACAAATTTTTTTTTCAACAAGAACACACAATTAAAGACCCTAGTGTGCCGCCTGCACACAATATCAAACAGGCCAGAAACCACGTTATCACCAGTTGTCTAAACCAGCTTACCAATCAGCTGATGGAACAAACGTTATTAGTCCCCTCTTACTGTCGCTATGCCTTGAGCACTGAAGCAGGCAATCGAACCTCGACCATAGGTTTCCAAGGACTGTCTGCTCCCAAACACCACTGGTAAACAACGGGTAAACAAACAATAGGGATGAGACAGCATAAAATATGACAACAAACGCAGCGAAGTAGTATCAACACTGGACGGCCTATTGACGCAGCAACCCTCGCCAATGAATGCGGAAGCAAACGACGGCCACTCATTCCCTGACTCAACGAAAAGTAAAGGGACAGCGCAAAATCTGCCACGTTAAGCCCGGTTTGCACGCACGGAATGCGTCTGTCACTGAATGAGCGTGAGAGCTAAGGTAAGGCTTATACCAAGGACACTGTGAAGAAAATAAGGAGGTGGGGGTGATGTAAACAAGAAGCAAGAGGCGCAATGGATCGACACATAGACAGAGTCCATATCACACATGCCTTTCTCACTCCTGGACAACTTTATTCTCATCACATGCCACTCACTTATACAAAGACCGATAATATAAAGAGAGCTAGATTAACGAGAACTTAGAAGTAAATGTACTTACAAACAGGAAATGAAGAAAATTCTTCTTTTTTTTTCCAACTATTTGAACAAATGAATTACGTCTGCGAGTCTGTCAAGGTCAAGTGACCTAGGGGTTAGGAAGGAGACAGAGTAAGTGGTGGAGAAAGGCACAGTCGACACCCCAAACTCCCGACACCAGGAAACGCAGGGGTAAATTCAAAACAACATTTATTTCGACAACACTAACATAAATTTCACATTGTCATTCACACAGATATGGGACAAGGGAAACTAAAAAAGAAAAGAGGACAGATGAGGAACGAGTTCTGAGAAGGTGGGAATTAGAGAAGAAGGATAGATATACTACCAGAAACTATCTATTTAAGGGGACAAAGTAACCCCAATACACCTTCCCCCAGAACCCGGGTCACCCGCCTATTGTTTGCCCTAAACCACTAATCGCTATGTCCCTTCAAATAAAAGAAGAAAAGCAAGGAACACACCTACACATTAATTCACAGGACAACAACACAATTCAATCCCTTTCACACACTAATGTCATCCACACTCCATTCATTCAAAGTGGTCATCCATTCATACTGTCTTGGCTGGCACACAGCTGCTTCCACGCCTTCTACACCACAGCTCAAAGTCACTCAGCTCATCTATCAATGGAGTCCAGGAACCACGTCTTGCAGCAGAGACCCCCTCCACGATGCCTGAGTCCGTCAGCTGCATCGCCGGTTCAGGTCCCCACTGCTCGCACAGCTGCCAGTCGCCAAGGTGTCCGAGCCAGCCTCCCGATGGACCTCGAGCGATCTGCCTTGGTAGAAGGCGCTGGAATGCGCTAAAACCAGAACCAAAAAAAAAAAAAAAAACGCCCTGTGGCGAAGTTCAGTGTCTTTCAAAAGAAATTCTTCATAAAAACTCTAATGTTTAGGTGCAGTGAAGAAAGACATGAAAACAGTGTGTGTGCGAACCATTCATATTATCACTTAATTTCTCTTTATGTTAAAATATAATTTGAAATCTACATTTAATTTTAAGAAAAAGATTTCCCCAGTTTGTTTTACTATGTGTGGAAATAGAAATTAACAAATTAACTGCCTTTATTTTCCCCCCCCCCCCCCCAAAAAAAAAAAAAAATAAAAAAAAAAAAAGAGAGCCCTCGTTCATCCTTTCATACGTCCATCCATAAAAAAAAATATCAAACTTAGGACAGACAGGACGAACAGGAACAGACAATACGAAAGGAGTGGGGCCAACACGGGCGTCGCGATGGGAGATCCCTGTTTCCGACTTAATATTAGTCAGATGAACACCTTATTTACATCCGCATCCATCTCGCATGTCTGTATTCTAAATAACAAATATTTCAAAATAATAATGTAAAATTCCGACCGGTCAGGCACCAACATATCCAGCAAGACTTCTGGGCTGTCAGAAATCAACCATCCATATATCCTTCCTTGGTTAACAGCAGCGCCCCAAACCATTCTAGCACAAAGACAACCCTATAGTCCTGGTGCCACAAAAGATACGGAATTCTTTTTACAACCATGAAGCGAGCTTCTCCTTCCCCAGAAATCACTCAGGAATTGGGTAAAGGAAAACAGAAATAGAGTCAGAGTACATAAATCACAATCGGAACACTCCGAATGGGCCGAAAATATTCGAGAGCGCTTCGCAGACACACCTCCTCGACTACACACCCTTTACAAGCAAGATGGAAAATGGATAAAAAAAAAAAAAAAAAACTTTTTTTTTTTTCTCTCTCTTTCACTTGCGAAAAGGGTGGTTTCACGATAACAAAATACTTTCTCTATATACAGAAATAATTCTTACCAGAACGGCGGGTGGTCAGAAAAGGAAAGTGCCGGCCAGCCCCCAGTCTCGACGGAAGACGGGACTCGACCAACCAGTCCCCACCAAAAGGAACTTCAGGTCCTGGACGACCCAATGGAGAGATGGCAGTGGGTAGGGATAGAGATCCCCAACAGAAGACCAGTGGCTTCCTTCAGCCGAGCGAATGGGCTAGGTCCCCCGCTGCAGTGCTACGATGAAGTAGACAAAAGAGGCCCACTACCCAAGGATGGGGATCCTTACCACTCGGCTGCCAGCGAATCGAGTGCTTAACCAAAACCCAAGATCGACCAACCCAAGATTGCAACAAGTCTGAATACAGTTACAGTCCCACCCAGGGACATCTCGAGAATGTCAACTTGCCAGAAAACACACAAGCAACACAATCCGGCCTGAAACTCTGGCCAGGTATCTAAAAAAAAAAAAAAAAAAACCCACCCACGCGCACACGCGCGCGCCTACACACACGCACACACACACACACACACACACACGCACCACACAGCTGCGCGGCAACGCACACTCACACGCGCGCCGTATCATCTGTACACACGTTTCGCTCTCGTGTGCCCCTCACATTCAGCTTTTTTGTTTAATTGAAGGGGACAGTCAAGTCAGAGGATTCTGCAACCCCACGGACGACACGCTTGAGAGCATGACCTCTGTGCTCTAACCTCCACACAAGCTAAAACTGACACACTGCCTGTCAGCAACAATCCCTATATGTATAAACTAAAGAATTTAAAAGGCGTCCTTGGCAGAGTCCTTCTGCGTTGTTTATTTCTATGCAAACTTTCAAGTCGTTTGTGAACCATGTACCAAGTATTCAAAATTTTTGTGGATTCCAGACAATTTCTAAGTGGTCCATGTAGTGGATTTGGCTATTTTTTTTACACTTCCAAGCCAAACTGCGCTAGTTTTACTCAAATTCATATGAAGACCTGAGACACAGTCAAATCTTAAAAAACTTTAATACAAGTTTCAAAGGGTTTCTTATCCTCTGCGAGTAAGAACTCAGTGTCATCAACATACTGAGATATCTTAAATACAATTTTATTCATTCTGATTCCCCAAATATCTGGATTTTCCCTGACCATAATGGTCAATATTTCGATACACATCACGAACAGACATGGTAAAACTGGATCTCCTTGTTGACATCCTTTTTTTTTTTTAATATCGACCAATGTGAAATCTGTCCGTTTACAATAACACAAGACTTGATATTTTTGTAGAATGTGTTTATCCATGTACAAGTATCTTTTTGGAGACCAAATGCTTTTAGGAATTAGACATATATTCCCAATTAATCGAATCAAAGACTTTTTCAAAGTCTTTGTTTAACAACAAACCAGACAGATACTTTTCATCTAAATGAGATATAGTGTCAAATATTAAACTTACATGGTCGCGCCGACGTATCTATTTCTAATGAATCTAGTCTTATCTTCATTTATGATTTTAGGCAACACAGATTTGATTCTGTTGGCAATGCAAGAGGATCATATCTTATAAACGACATTTAACAAAGATATAGGTCTCCAGTTTTTTTTATGTACTGCCTGGATTTACCACCTTTTGGGTACATGTAATGATTCCCTCTCTTTGTACACATTGCAGTTCTCTTTTCTGCAAATTTGCATTTAATGCTTTAACAACAAACACACCAATCTGTTTCCAAAAGACTTTAAAGAATTCAAAAGTGAAGCCATTGGATCCGGGGCATTTATTATTTTTTATTGTCTTTAAGACATATATCGCTTCCTCCAATGTGATAAGACCTTCTAAGTCCACAGCTTCTGTTTCATTTAAATGGAGGACGTCTTCCACCAAATTTTTCATATCACAATTTTTCTACAATATTTTCTGTGTATAATGTTTTATTAAAACTATATACTTCTTTTAGTATGTCTTTTTGATTTGTTAAAAACATTATTTTGTTTATCAAATAGTCTAGGCATGTTTTACTGATGTAATACCGTTTTTCGAGATTACAAAAATAAGCACTAACTTTCTCCCCATCTACTATCCATCTAGCGCGTGATCTTAACAAAACTCCTTCTATTCGTTTTCCTGTGATATCCGACCTTCGTTCTCTTTTTTTTCTCGATAATGACTTTGATATCATCTTCATTTTTCTTTTTTTTTTTCTAAATTAATAATGTCTTGTTCTAATTGTTTTTCCTCTTCATTAGTCTTGCTTTTATTCGCAATAGCATAAGCAGTTGTTTTCGACCTTATTTTCAATTATGGGAATCGAGAAATAGATCATCAGAAATTGAGAATTGTACTTTTTCGTCTGTTTTATCAGTATTTTTTTTGTGTGTGTCTATAGAGTATTCTTCTTTAATGTTTTCAATCACAGTATTAATTTCATCTAAATATGACTTATCATTCAACAGAGACGAGTTAAGTTTCCAAAAATCATTGCGCTTCATGTCTTCATCGAATTTTACCTTTAACAACACACAGCAGAGTGATCTGTTCTGTAACTGGATTCAATGTCTGCTTCATCAGTATAAAAACAACCACTGTGTCTTATATCAAAAAGAAATCTAGCCTGACCTGTGAAAAGGATTAGTTCTCTGCGTAAAACGGCCACACTCTGGGTTTAGTTTCCGCCAATTATCGTTCCAGTTTTCAACAGACTGTTTTGCGTGAGGATTATTATATGTTTGTAATTATGATAATCTCTAGAAGGGTCAAGGACCAGATTAAAATCCCCACCTATTACAACTTTTCATACACCAAGCCCAACAATTTTATCTGCGTCATCCCTATTTGGCCAATATATATGAACTAAAAAGTAATCATTCCTATGTATCTCAGCATTTATTAAGAGAAAGTTTCCAGAATCACCCTTAACAATTTGCTTAACCTTAAATCCAAAGTAGTTATTAAACAGAATTGCGACTCCTTTTGCGTTGGAAGAGTAACTTGAGAAAATACGCCTTATAGCCCCACTCATACTGGATATACTGTTCCATCTTTTATTCAAAATGAGTTTCTTGCCAGAAGTTCACGGAATATTTTTTACACCTTAAATAATGGAAGACATCGCGTCTCTTATTCGAACTATTGAGTCCATGACAGTTAATTGAGAGAATACTGTCCATTTCTATTTACGAATCAGCTTTGAAGAAGACAATAACATGTGTAAATACATCGAACCCAAAAGAGGTCACCAACCTCATATACAACTGAGAGCATACAATGAGCCCATCCAACCCGGTCAACCTGAAGAAGTATAATAGTTTTGAACAAACACATATACCATAAACACACGGAAAACAATATCAGAATGAAAAAGTAAAAATCCATTATCAGTACAATCATCATACAAAAGCAAAACAAACAAACAAACAAAACAAATAAGATGATGTTTGCTTGACCACCGCAAACGAGCGAAGGGAGCAAGCACCAAGATAAAATGTAAGACATTGTGTCGCATTTTAAGTGAATTGAAACTTCACACAGATATCCAAGAGGCGAGGGGGCACTTAAAAAATGAAAAAGTAAAAAAAAGGTGGGGTGGGGTGGGGTGGGGTGGGGGAGTGACCATGGCCACCGTGATTTACGTTATCATTACTAATGTTCTGAACACACCTTACAGCTAAAACTGTGTGGAGAGTGCCAGGCGATCTGGGGCAGAGGAAAACCGACTGCTGTGAGTTCTTCAAAACTGTGTTTTTATTTTAATTTTACTCTGTGTGCATGTCAGAGGGTGAATGAGCAAATGAAAAATCGTTTTTCTTTCCCAAAGAGCACAAGCTGTTCAAGATATTTAACAGGCACAACGTCAAATTATCATACTCATGTATGCCGAATCTCAAAAACATCATTGATTCAACCAACAAAATGAAAAGCAGTACAGAGACAAACGAGGGTGAAGAAAGGAAATCTTGCAATTGTACCAAGAAAGAACAGTGCCCTCTAAACAATAAATGCCTCCACCACAGCAATACTGTATATCAAGCTACTGTAAAATCAGAGAACGCTGAAGAAACATAAATAGGTATCACTGAAAACCAATTTAAAACTAGATATGCAAATCATAAACAGTCATTTAACAAAGAAAGATACAAAAATCAAACAGAATTGAGTAAATATATTTGGAAACTCAAAGATAAAAAAAAAATAGACTACAACATATCCTGGAAAATCTTGAAAAGAGCTGCATCATATAATAACATTTCAAAAGATGTAATCTATGTCTAACAGAAAAATATATGATATTATGCAAACCACAATTAGCAACCCTATACACACCAGGATAGAAATGGTTAACAATTGCAGACACAAATGGAAGTTCCTATCAGCGAACGGAAATAAAAACACACATGTAAAACACTGACTGCACATGATGGCAGACAGCGAACACCTATAAAAACACTGACAGCACTGACCCCCCATATCCTGACGACTGCACCAGCAAGAAACAACGTTGTAAATTTTAATGCTTACAATTTTAATCAAATTTTTAACAATATATATATATATATATATATATATATATATATATATATATATAGAGAGAGAGAGAGAGAGAGAGAGAGAGAGAGAGAGAGAGAGAGAACAGCAGAGCTGACCACTCAGACTGTTCCATTTTTTTTTTTAAATCTCCCTTGCATCCCTTAAATGGATCCTCAAGCATAGGCTCAAAGATTGTCCCATACATTTGATACCGTTTGCATAGTGTTTTTAGTTCTTCAGCAACATTTTACCTCTCCACAGATTCGTTTTGTTTTATTCTACTATCTTTCGCTGACTGCTTTGGGGTGCTGTTGGATTCTTCTTTGAACCCTTGGTGGTGACAACACCACAGAATTACGGACGGTGGTGTGTCTATATTTGACGCCAAGAGTCCAGATACAATCACCAGTGTCCCCCTGATGAATACCGATCCAACGGACGAAAGGCCGAGGAGCAGGCGATACGTAAAAGATACCTTGGAGAGGGATACGGACGAAAGGCGAGGAGCAGGCGATACGTAAAAGATATACCTTGGAGAGGGATTGCGATGGTTCTTTCGTGCAGCAAGTGAAAGGTTTTTCATTTTTATAATATACATTTTCCTATTTTCTTTATCTTCTTTTAAAATTTCAACTTTTTGCCAAGTAATTACTGTAATGATGGAAAAATTGTTATCCTGCACTTGTTTTCCCCCACTGCTTAATTGTTCAGCATTATATATATATATATATATATATATATATATATGTGTGTGTGTGTGTGTGTGTGTGTGTACACATATATATACGTGTAGGCCTATACGCATGTGTATATACATGCATTGTACTGTGCATGATGTACCTATTTCGGATTTCTCCATGGTCTGCATCAACTTCAAGTAGACTCAAGTGGCCAGAGCTGAAAATGTACAATATATTCCTACATATCTAATGACAAGACATTATAGTTCAAGTAAGAAAGACTGATTGGCCGTTGCTTTACTGTTTCATTTGGATAATTCTTTATTATAAAGAAGCACACAAAGTATTGAAAATTATGGGAAATTATCCTTAGGTGCCTGTCATAGTCTCTTCATAGTTATGAATTGATTCACATCTCAAATTTCTGGTTGGTAGAAACTGCATCAAGTGACTTATTAGAATGTAACAATACCTAACACAATATCTGCATGCAAGATACAGTAAACATTTCTTCATCTGAGCTTACAGTTTTCGTTGTAAGTGATCAATATTTTAAAAAAAAACCCATCTATTTTGTAATATTGAGAATTTGCTTAGAAAAACAGCTTAATTACAGATTTCAAGCACGTTTGCAAACACACTTACGAACACGTTCACGCACGCACACACGTATGCAAACGCACTCACACGCAAGTGCGCACATGCACGCACTCACAAACAGACGCACAACGGTAGTCGGGTTATTACATAGACTCCGGTTGTTTGAACATATGATCACAAAAAAGAGAGATATAGAAGGAGGAATAGAAGGTGGAGAGAGAGAGAGAGGAGGAGGATGAGCAGAAGAAACATCAGCAGCAGCAGCAAGAAGAAGAAGAAGAAGAAGAAGAAGAAGATAATGGTGGTTGACAATGACACAACAGCAACAACAACAACAACAAACGACGACGACAACAACAACAAGGACGACGACGACGACGATGACGACGGCGATGACAAAAACAAAGACGACAAAATAATGACAAGATGACGATATAAAGTGCTGTCAGTGTGAAGAGTGTATATCATTTTCATGGTAAACCGCACTCTCTCAATGTCCTGAACATTAAGCTGACGTGTCTGCAGACACTGTTCAATAAACTGAACTACGTGGTCAGCACATCTGAATGCTTGGGGAACGTTAACTTTATTGATGTTTGGTCCACTCGATGTACATGGCTTTGTTATTTGTGACCTACATTTAGCTTCAAAAAGCTGCATGAGCTGCGCTTCTTTTCTCAGTTTAAGCCTCTCGTCAAGTGAACTGAAACAGTACAACAACGGACTGAGAGTTGGAGCCAGTGGTAGTACCAGAAACATCACTGACGTCATGACCTTGCTGTCTACAGCTGCTGTACCAGCAGTGTGCATGATACTCACAATACCAACTGACATGCAGCAAACAATGCTAGTGACGACAAGGGCCATCACTCGCTGAGCCACTAACATATCCCGTGAAGTCTGACAGGCTATTGCAATAACATAGTTGGAACGTACGTAAAGGTAGACCAGGATTTGACAAAAGGCGGTAACTAGAGTGAGCGTGCAGTTAAACACCACAAGGACAACAAAGCTGTAGGCTTGAAGCTGGGATTGCCTGGTCAGAACCGGCACGGGCAGACAAATGCTGGTGACGCTGTGGACACTCCACATTGACACGCCTGGTATCCAGGGTAAAGTTGCCACAGAAACAGCCAGCATCCAGGACATGATGCAAGTCAGCCACACTGTGGAGATTGAGAACTGAACAGAACAAGCATACAGAGCCAAGCATCTGTCGACAGCCATGAGGCAAATGATCAGGCAGGACACCTCACAGGACACCAAGGTCACAAAGCACACGCAACCTTACAGCTTGAACTCGACAACCACTGTTTCTCGTGCAATACAAAATCGCCATGG
>JADBJO010021039.1:0-10000 GCA_016801955.1 Conus betulinus | reverse complement strand
GTAGGTGTCTCGCGACATAATTATCATCCTCAAAAAGGCTGCAAGCATTCCTATTGCTTAAAGTTTAATTCGTAGTAGCTCAGCCATCACAAAATACTGTATAAAGTGCGTGAGGCGGTTGATTCAAATGACTCTTGTGAATTACTCTCCTTCTGCGGTTGAACAATTTCTTCTTCAGTCACACTGAGTTTGAAGGCAAAGCACTTGACGATGGTTTCGGTTTTTCTTAGTTGTTATAATAATTGTTGTTACTGTTATTGTCATTGTTAATGTTATTGCTATTGTCATCATCATTATGGTTCTTGTTGTTGCTGTTGTTCTCGATGTTGTTGTTGTTGTTGTTATTATTATCATAATCATATTGGCTTAAATTAATTAAATCTTTAGTCAGGCAAAAGTACACATGAATAAGACATGAATAATGGCAAACAGCAGCAGCAGGCTTAAAGCCAATCGTGTGCTCACACGTCGCACTTTCATATATTTTATAGATAGTGGTTGGTGAAACATGCCTTTTGAAAAAGAATGTATGGGTATGTCAACAGCATGAGCAGCTAAATGAATTAGGAACTCTACGTTTTTCAAGCTTAAAGTAATCATCTTTCTTTTAATATGAATATGCTTTTCCTATTTATACTTGTCCCTTTCTCCACAAAAGTCACTTTCTTGCTGTTTTGTATTTCTCCAGTGCAGTAGGAAGAAACTCGTGGAGAGCGTGGCAGCAGAGAGTCCTCAGAAGAGAAGCCCCCTTCAAGCAAGTGTTTCGGCCCTTATCTCCTGACACTCTAGGGGGGTTGGGCCACACCCGGTTCATGACTCCGGATGTCCCTCTGCTCCCCCTTTTTTTTTTTTTTCCCATCTTGGGACGAGCCACGGCTGGGATTCGAACCCGTGCCCCTCTGGACATGCTCATTTCCACTTTAATGACTCGCGCACTAATACTGAGCCACTGGGACACCTGATATTTGTAGGAAAGTTAAGCCTTATGAAGTTCACTTTTGTTCCTCCTTGACCAGATCCAGCTTGAACACCTCTCTGCTGCTTCTGCCATTGCTTTCAGGGCTCTGGTTTTTTCCTCCCTGCAACTGAGAGCTGTCTCATGAGGCTGTATGCAGACGTTCCTACAAACCCCCTAGCTCCAATTTCTGCAGTGAGGACTTTGACCTGATAGCCTTCTCTCCTCAGGCTGTTTGCCAGGTCAGCATACTTTTCAGTCTTGTAGATTTGAGCTGCCTCCATTCTGTTCTCATATGGCACCGTGAGCTCGATCATGATCAGCTGCTTGGTTGACTGAGAGTGGACTACTATCTGGTCTCATGCCACTCTTGCTGATGATGATCTCTGGGTACTCTTCCATTCTGGGAGGTCTGCAGTGCACTCCCAGTCATCTGCCCCGTCCAGCAGCAGACTCTGCCTGCATGTTCTGAGTGGCACTGTTGTTCTTGGCCATGATTCGCTGCCTCCTGCCGTGAAAAAATGTTGCGGGTGCTTTTGGAGTCCTGATTTTCCCTTTTGTGGTGTTGGTACTAGCCCAGACTACTTGTACAATCTCTTTGAGCACTTGGTTGTGCCTCCATGTGTACCTTCCTTGAGCCAGGGCTACTTTACATGAGCTTAGGACATGCTCCAGTGTTTGTTTTTCATGGCAGAGGGGGCATGAAGGATCGTCTGTTTTTCCCCACTTGACCAGGTTTGCATTTGAGGGCAGAAGGTCATATGCAGATCTGAGAATGAAGCTGATCCTGAGAGGGGCCATGTGCCAAATGTCATTCCAAGTGAGACTTCTTTGGAGTGCATTCTCCCAAGTTGTCCATTGCCCTTCTGGCTCTGCTGGACTGCTTTTTGGAGTCTTCTTTGGTCTTCTTTTCTCATCTCCTGAATCATCATGTCTCTTTTGGCTTTTCCTTTGGCCTTTGACCACCATTCAGTTTTGTCATCCCCAGACCTTGTCTGTTGGTCTGTGTGTGTCCTGTTATTTCTCTGATCTTGAGACTTTCTTTTGCTGAATCCATCGCGCCTCTTGAACTTTCCATTTTCTGCCTGTCTTCAGCTGGGGCTTAATTGCTTCTACCACCTTGTCTCCTGAGTCCTCCAGCATGCTTTGAAGTCTGATATTTCCCTGCTTTGTATTCCTCCAGGATGGATTTCAGTGGTTTCAGCTTTGCTTGGTGACAGTACAGCACTATGTCAGTCAGACAGGGTGGGACGTGTCTCGTCTTCTCTGGATGAAATCACTGTAGTGTCATCCATGAAGGCCTTGAGAGGGGGCATTTTGTATCCATCACCAAGGTCTGTTTGTCTTGCGTTGCTTGTTGCTGCTTTCAAGATGACTTCCGCCAACACGAACAGTATTGTGGAAATTGCGCAGCCCATTGCAATGCCCACTTCCAGGTTGATCCAATCTGTTGTGTACTCCTTGGTAGAGAACCGCATTGAGAAGCCATTGAAGTACTTCTTGAGCATGTCGCGGATGTTCTTTGGCACATGGTACATCTCAAGAGCCAACTGTATCATCTCATGGGGTACAGATCCATATGCATTCACCAGATCAAGCCACACTACGTCCAGGTCTCTCTTTTCTGTTTTTGCTCTTTGGATTGCGTCCCAGATCATTGTGGCGTGTTCTACACAGCCAGCCACGCCTGGGATGCCACCTTTCTGGACTGACACATCCAAGTAGTTGCTTTCCATGAGGTACCTGGTCAGCCTTGCTGCCATGACAGAGAAGAAGATTTTCTCTTCGACGTTCAGTAGTGATATTGGCCTGAACTGGCTGATGTCACTTGAGTTTTGCTCTTTAGGGATGTACACACCTTCTGCCGTCATCCACTGGCCGCTGATCTTCTGGTTTCTCCAAGCTGATCGCAGCAGCCTGTGGAGCCACTCCAGCACCTTGGGACATTTCTTGTACAGCTGGTAAGGTACTCTGTTTGGCCCTGGTGATGATTTGGCTCTGGCTTTGTTGACCACCTTCTTGATTTCCGCCAACGTTGGAGGCTTGTCATTGAACTGTTCCTCAGGGATGGCTGGCCACACCAGACCTTGAATGTCGAGTGGTGCTTTGCTCTGTGAGTCAGAGTATGTTTTCCTCAGATGCTGCTCAAGAACTCCTTTGTCCACACTTAGGGTCCCAGATTTTGGCTGCTCGAACAGAGTTCTGGCAAACTGAAGGGGTCTCTGAAGAAGCGCTCTTGTGTCTTCTTCTTTTTTTGCTCTTCCTCTTCCTCGCAGATTCCGCTTGCTGAGGGCGCTGTGTTTCGCTTTCAGGTCTTCCCAGAGTTTTTCCAAGCCTTGTTTTTCAGCTGGCAGAGCAGTCTTCATTTGCTTCTTGAGGTTTTTCTTTTGGACCCTGACCCTGATCTTGTCCATCTCTTCTTGGCGTCTGGATTTCTTTGGAGGTGTTTTCTCTTTGGGAAGTTTTGCTCCATAGGCGTCTCTACATGTGGCATACACAATGTCCCCATATGTGGCTAGTTTGTGTTCCAGGGTGCTTTTCCCTATCAGTGCATCGAGTCTTTGGACGATTTTTGCATCCAGTTTCTCCCAATCTTCAGTCTCGTTTGCTCGTGGCAGGTAGAGTTTGAGGCGCCTGGTATCGAGGGCCTGTGCAAATACCTCATCCAAATCAACAGCGTGGATTTCCTTGGCACTGTGGTTTAAATCCTGGCCTGGTCTTCCGACGTCTTATCTGCTGATGCAGTGCGCTGCTGCTGCTCATTCAGATGAGTCTTCACACATCCCATCTTTGTCCTGTGGATCTTCATGCCGCGGGTGGTAGCGAAACGCTTTCCACAGACACATGGATATTCCATTTGGTCCATGTTCATAGTCCGTTTGGAATTTGCAGTCGTGATTGGTTGAGCACCGATGGATTCATCATTCTCTCCCCCTTTCGGTGAATCCTGGGAGCATCTTTTCCTTTTGACTTTTCCTTGCGTTAGCCTGCATTATGTTGGGCTTTCCTTTGCTGACCAGCTTTAATCACTGCTATTTTGCTCTCTCTTGCCTGGGGTTTTCAACCTTTAAATGCTGCTATACACTCAATATATCAAACCTGTTTCAACATATTTTCACTTACCATCCAGAAAATGAGAGTCAAAGTCAGAAAGGAGAAGACTGAGATTTGAGTTTCTATTCAGGCTAGGGGAAGATATGCTGAAACGGTACTAAAAAAAAGTCAATCATTATCATTAGTGTATTTACTGGGATCCTTAACTAGGTCTCACCTGACCCTACTGATTATGGACTGTCAGGAGATCCAGGACCATTGCCCTATACAGCGAGCTCAACCAACTGCAGAGTCTATACCGACATGCAAGGTGTGTTTCTGAACAGTCGTGAAATCCATGTCACGGCCCGCACAAGGCAAAAGCTCGGGTCAGAATCCTTGACAAACCAGCCGCCGTGGCGAAGTGGTTAGCGTCGCGGACTCCCGGCTGGGAGGTCGTGGGTTCGAATCCCATCAGAGTCATGTGGGGTTATTTTCTGCTTCGACCGGCTCCTACCCAGAGTTGAGTTTGCTGCGGACTCAGTTGGGAAGATTGGGACCACACAGTCGAGTTTCATCCACTTAATGGATGCATTTCTGAGAGTGTTGCTCAAATTTCCTGACCAACACTGCAGGTGCCTGTATCTCTCGGGCCTGGTTGATGCCGGGATATATTATGAAAGGAAGCATAGAGTACAGCCCTGTCATATAGTCTCAGACCGAAATGGAAATCCGTAGTACCATCTAAATCACCCTCATTCTCACCGATCAGCATAATAAAAAAAAAAAAATGTCTCAAATTCTGTGGCCCTTCATGCCCTGCTCTCATGGTGACCTCAATTTCGATGTCCTCTCCAAGTTTGTGGTCTTGGTTTGGTTCTGTCGGGGTCACGGTATCGGCGGTCCATGGGGGCTGTCGTTGGACGGACGTGGTGGCGCCCTTCTGAGGGAGAGCTCACTCACGCCGGCTCCGCGACTGAGCAATTATTGTCGTCAGTAGGGGGCTTAGTAGGTGGTGTCCTGCGTATGTTAGATCAGAACAGGCGCCACTGAACACCACCGAAGTGACTCGGCAGCAGTGCAGTATATCTCCTCCGGTGGGTTGCCTCTTGACGACTTGACATTGACTGCTCCTTGTGGATTGCCGGTGCCGGGGTTGCGGCGGGGCTGACCGGGCTGTGGCTGATGGGGTGTCGGAATGAGCAGCATAGCATTGCCTCTGAGGTGGCGCAGAAGTTGGGACAGCAAAAAAAAAAAAAAAAAAAATACTTGACAAGCTAAAACAGCCTCTGCAATCCCCTCTCCCAGCCCTCTTCCCTGTACTATTCAGCATGTGGAAATCCCCGTCTAGGCCATTGGCAACAAAATCAGCGTAACTGTAAATTTACTGTTGAGTTTGCCATGTCGCTGTGTGTGTGTGTGTGTGCGTGCGTGCGTGTGTGTGTGTGTGTGTGTGTGTGTGTGTGTAGCCATTTTGATATATCCTTCTCATTTTCTTTTTCCATTTCTGTGACATTACCCGGGACCCGTCACCTCTTTCCCTTCCTCTCCTCTCCCCCCACTCCCCACCCCTCCCTTTTCCTGTCTGTGGTTGTGCGTTCTTAGTGTCAGACCAATGCATGTAGGCCCGTTTCCTTGAACGAGTATGCTTTTGTGTACTCCCAGTTCTTATAGAACAGGGAGTACTTTAGAATGGGAACGAAGAAATGCTGTCTGTGTGTCCGTCCGTCCATGGTCAAAATATGTCCCACTCGCTCCAGACAAAACTACTGGGCCGATCTTTCTGAAAATATGTAGATATGTTCATTATGGGTCAAGGATGATGCCCAATGTTTTAGTTAACCGTTATAGCCGTTACTACGGCCTGTAACGGTTTTTCTTCTTTATGGAATATCTCCAAAAGTACTTGGCTGATCTTTGTGAAAATTAGCAGGTATGTTCATTATGGGTCACGGATGATGCCCGATGTTTTAGTTTACCCCGTTTTAGCCGTTACTAATGGCTGTGATGGCCTATAACGGTTTTTCTTCTTTATGAATATCTCCAAAAGTACTTGGCCGATCTTTCTGAAAATTTGTAGGTATGTTCATTATGGGTCACGAATAATGCCTGATGTTTTTTACTTTACCGTTATAGCCGTTACTAACGGCTGTGAGGGCCTGTAACGGTTTTTCTTTTTTATGGAATATCTCCAAAAGTACTTGGCCGATCTTTGTGAAAATTAGCAGGTATTTCATTATTGGTCATGGATGATACCCGATGTTTTAGTTTCACCCATTATAGCCGTTACTAACGGCTGTAACGGCTGGTAAGTTTTTTTTTCTTTTTATGGAATATCTCCAAAAGTACTTGGCCGATCTTTCTGAAAATTTGTAGGTTTGTTCATTATGGTTCACGGATGATGCCCGATGTTTAAATTACCGTTATAGCCGTTACTAATGGCTATAACTATCCATAACGGTTTTTCTTTTTTATGGAATATCTCAAAAGTACGTGGCCGTTCTTTCTGAAAATTTGTAGGTATTCATTATGGGTCACGGATGATGCCCGATGTTTTAATTTAGCGTTAAAGCCGTTACTAATGGCTATAACGGCACCTTACGGTTTTTTCTTCCTCATGGAATATCTCAGGAAGTACGTGGCCGATCTTTCTGAAAATTTGTAGGTATATTCATTATGGGTCAAGGATGATGATCGATGTTTTGGTTTACCGTTATAGCCGTTACTAACGGCTGTAACGGTCTGTAACGGTTTTTCTTTTTTATGGAATATCTCTGAAAGTATTTGGCCGAGCTTTGTGAAAATCAGCAGGTATGTTCATGATGGGTCGCGGATGATGCCCGATGTTTTAGTTTAGCCCGTTAGAGCCGTTTTTAACGGCTGTAACAGCCTGTAACTGTTTTCCGTCTTTATGGAATATCTCCGAAAGTACTTGGCCGATCTTTCTGAAAATTTGTAGGTATGTTCATTATGGGTCAGAGATGATGGCTGATTTTTTTTTAACCAGAATAGCCATTACTAACTGTTACACCAGCCCAAGACGGTTTTTCCCTCTTCATGGCAGATATCACGCGTATTCAGGATAAACTGGGAGTACGTTTATATGCTTTGCATCTTGTTTTCCTTTCCATTTTTGTCCCATCCTTTTCCTCTTCCTTCTGTCCTCATATTCATATATTTATGTGCATATTTCAGTTCAGCAGGAAGAGATTGGAAGAACAGGCTATGCCTAAAAACTCAGTCCTTTACTGAATTAACCATTTTCTAAGTTCTAAGTTCTTTAATGTAGAACACTGTGCTATGGTGCAGATACGGTTGTTTAAAAAAAAAAACCCAGACTAACATCCAAGCCTCACTACATTGGCAGAAGTCGTTCTCCAGCCGTAGAACAGCAGTAAGATGGCGCCCATCCGGTACCTTGACTTCCCGTGACATGCGTGCAGTGGAACAGACCTGTTGTCAGACAGAGACCCGGTCAATCCACGGACCAATCCTTGAGACAGGGCAAAGAAGGTGGGCTTGTTGTAGTGGCCGCAATGGCGATAGCTGAGATCCAGCTCTTGAGTGCTGTCACTGTGGTTGTCTGTCACGTTGACACGTTCCCCTGCTGCGCCAGTCAGCCTGCCTGTCGCTAAGAATTCCTCCAGGATGTTCCAGGCTTGGGACATTGTCTGGGTTGGTTTGTCTTCTGGGTGATGTTGTTGATCTTGTGTCACCTGTTTCAACTGCTGGTGGTATAAAGCTTTCCGTCCCCCATTGCTCGCTTGTCTGTTTCTTGAATTCTAGGACTGTGTGGAGTTGGAACTGGACATGGAAAACGATTCGATCAGCATGTGCAAGTTTTGTCCGTGGCGTTTGTGAACATGGAAATGCTCTTTACAGGAGGGGTTATCTTGCTTTGTCAAGAGCAGTGTTGAGTTTTGTTGCGCTGTATTGTGTGGCGTTATCATGTTGCGTTGTATTACATTATATCATTGTATGGAGTCATGTTGCAGTGCGTGGTATGCGCCAGAGAGTTTCAGCTGAGCCAAAGATGACAAAAATCAAGATGTAACGCACATACTAGAGCATGCAAACACAAAGACATAGACACACACACACACACACACACACACACACACACACACACACAGAGGTATGCGTTAGCGCACTCTCCCCCCCCCCCCCCCCTATATATATATATATATATATATATATATATTTTTTTTTTTTTCTTTCCTCTCAGTTCAAATCTTTGCCAAGTCATTACTATAATGATGGAAGAATTGTTAGCCTGCACTTGTTTTCCCCCACTACTTAATTCTTCAGTATTATATTGTTTGGTCAATCAGTGGGTGATTGCATCTCTTACGAGATCCAAGGAAAGGTTGTTCTGCACAATTATTAGCCGCTGACAATGCTGATTTACTGAACAGTAGAGCTGACCACTCAGACTGTTCCGTATCTTTTGATCTCCCTTGCATCCTTAAAGGTATCCTCAAGCACAGGCTCAAGATTGTCCCTTACATTTTATACTGTTTGCGTAATATTTTTAGTCTTCAACAACTTTTTTCCTCTCCACACTTTCGTCTTCTTTAATTCTACTACCTTTCGCTGGCTGCTTTGGGGGTGCTGTTGGATTCTTCTTCGAACCCTGGCGGGTCGGAACACCACAGAATTATGGACTGTGGTGTGTCTCTATCTGACGCGAAGAGCACCGACACAATCAGCCGTGTCTCCCTGATGAGTCCGATCCAGCGGGCAAAAAGCCTCGGAGCAGGCGATACATGTAGATCTGTCTTTGAGAGGAATTGCGATAGTTACCTCATGGAGCTAGTGAAGGGTTTTCATATTTATGATATACATTTCCCATTTACTTCATCTTCAATTTTTTTTCTTTCCTCAATTTCAAATCTTTGCCAAGTCATTACTATAATGACGGAAGAATTGTTAGCCTGCACTTGTTTTCCCCCACTACTTAATTGTTCAGTATATATATATATATATATATATATATATATATATATAGAGAGAGAGAGAGAGAGAGAGAGAGAGAGGAGACGAGAGAGAGAGAGAGAGAGGCATACGTAGACACACACTCAAACACACAGGTATGCGCTACCACGCACGCACACACACAGACATGCGTTAGCACTCACATCCGCCCGTGCGCGTGCACACGCACGCATAAACCTGCTCATCCACACACAAAGTGGGCACAGAAGAAATCTCTGGTTCCCGAGAATACCTTATACCCTATCAACAGATACAGTCAGCGCTATTTTCAGTCGTTACTTTCCCTTTCCGTCTATCTTCTTTTGCAATGTTGTCAAGTCCTCCTAGGGCATGTTCGTTACCTGTACTTTCCTTACTCTATGATACAGCTAGTACATGACATGCTACTGGTTAATACAAAAAAAATTACGTCATAAGCCTGCTTTGTTGTGTTTAATATACACATTTGCACAAGAAAGCATGATGTAATTCTGACATCAAAATTTAAACGGTGGGTGACTCAGGGCATCCTTTAGAGAAGACTACCCTCTGTCGGTGACAAAGATGGTGTTATTAGAAATGACCCACAACGTACTGAAGTTACAATAAAAACCCGTACGTTGAGACCATTCTAGTAGTAAGGTAACGGATTTTTGATTCGCTAACAGGAGATCTGGGAGGGGATCTCCACCGGAAGTGGTCGTGCGCATGCCGGAAGTAGGCGGGAGTTGCCCTGGACCGGAAGTCATAGTGCGCATTTCGAAAGTAGGCGGAAGGGTCAAGGTCACGGTGTGTGTCGTGAGTCGAAAGTGGATCGATACTGTTGACGTCATGAGCTAAAAGCAATAGATGTTCCCACATTTCTACCACAGTCACTTTCACGTCCTCACGAAGATAGCTGGTAATGTCGTGTGTGTTTTCTCTGACGTCTGTGAGTGGTTTTCCGTTCACAGGGTTAATGTGTTCGCCACGCGTGAGACGACAGTCATGTCCATGAAACAAACAGCCATGAAACTGGTACACAGTGTCATGCTTCGC
>JADBJO010021038.1:2500-15000 GCA_016801955.1 Conus betulinus | reverse complement strand
AATAATAATGATAATAATAATAATAATAATAATGATATAATAATAATAATAATAATAATATAATAATAATAAATAATAATAATAATAAGATGATGATGATGATGATGATGATGATGATGATGATGATGATGATGATGATGATAACAATAAGAAATAGTAATAATAGTGATAATAGTGACGATGATGAAAAACATGAAAATACTAAGAGAAGGAAGGCTGCTAATCTTTTGGTGATAACACGACATAACAGTTGTAGTATTGATGGTGGACAAACACTGAAGGGTAGAAAAAGAAAAGGGGTAGAGGTGTAGTAGAACAGCAGGCTTTGTTTGTTTAGTCATCATTGTTTAATCGTGTGATACATTAGTGATGGTAGCGATAATGGTAGATTGATAATAGTGTTTAGTAGCAAGGAATAGATATGATTCAAAAAGAGGGAAAAAAAAACCCTGATGGGTGGTGATTATGATGATAGTAGTTGTATGTGTGGATGTTGGTTAATGATAATAATAATTGGAAAGGACTGGAAATGATCAATGAATGAAAGGCTATCATTGCTGTTAAAAAAAAAACGAAGGATTGTGTGTGTGTGTGGTGCGCGAGGGGTGAGAAATGAGAGAGAGAGAGAGTAGAAGGCATGTGGCTGTGTGAGAAGGTACATGAGGTGGTATGTGTTTATGCTGTTAAAAAAAAAAAGAGAAGAGAAGAAGAAATAAAGGAAGAGAGAGAGAGAGAGAGGAGGAGAGAGAGTGACGAGAGAGAGAGAGAGCGAGGAGAGAGAGATGAGAGAGAGAGAGAGAGAGAGGAAGCTATATCTCCACTTACATATGCGTATGCACAAGAAGGAGGGTGGGAAAACCTATACAAACAGTATTATCGGAAAAAAAAAAAAAACTACACAGTACTGTTGGATGATTATCATTGTCATCAGTGAAATGATGTGTTGGGCATTATTACAATAATGTGGGGTTATAGACAGAAGTATTTACGCTTTCACAACCAAAATGCGCTCTCGCATAGGCACATGCACTCTGTCACTCACATCGGGCCCGCACAAAGGGTGACGGGAAACCAATAACATTTCACAGAAAATAATCAACTTTTATTTAACTTGACTCCGAGCCCCCACCCGTCACTACACAACACAATTATCTGTATCATACAACAATGTAAACACCATACAGACAATCTCATAAATCGCATCCCCTGTTCTTCAGTGATCCTTACTTAACCAGGAAAGACAATATTCACTATTACATTTGCACATTATAAACTTAAGAACAAATAAAAACGTCCATAACTTGCCAGCATTCCTGGGTTGACCGTCAGTTTCTCTCATCACATGTGCGACCACGAGCTGAAGCTGCCACACTGTTGTGTCCTCCCGATTGGCCAAATCCCAGTTGGGGGACACTGGCAACGTAGCTTTAGTCGCACCCTCACACCGAGTCTTCCGGACTCCACCGCACTCGCCCTCTCCACGGAAAGGGGCTCCTGTCAGCCTCTCCCACAGGTCTTCTCTGGCTGCAAACACCCCACCGTTGTCTGGCAGCTCCCTGTCTAGGCTCCAACAGGCTAACACGTCTTGCTGTCGACCGTCCCCACACGGGAGACAAATTCTTCTCATCGTCGGCTCCGAGGCTACAGCAACCTCCACTGTCTTACGTCCCCACCTAGGAGACACACGAGGCGACAGCAAAACTCAGCTTCTCGCTGTATTTTCTTGAGCCCTCAGCAAGACGGGCGAGTTCACTTTCCCTTAAGTGAGTCACACCTTCCTGGTTTTCCAGGCACCTTATATCCATTCTCAAAGAAAGAGAGAACCCGAGTTTAACTGGTTCAACCAATGGAATCACTGGCTCACATACATCACACGATTTTGTACCAATAACTCCCCAAGTTATTTTTTATTTCCACCAATGGAATCACTAGTCACCTACACATATACACACACCCACAGTTGTTACCACCAACAAGGACTTGGGTACCAAGTGGTTAATGCATAACCTCCTATTCAACTCATGTTCCATTCCCCAAAGCTACCCATTATACTAACAGCCTGGACTTCTCTACCAGCCAGGACTGAGGCTTCAAGTGGTGACTACACCCTATAGACAACAAGGTGCAAACCACTCAATAGTCCGAAGCCTTCCATTCATTCCTCAAAAGAAGAACGACTGAAGGGTCGCTGTACTCTGCCTGCAGGCTGACAGTCGCCTACCCGTGACGATCACCTGACACGATTGCCTTCCTTTCAGCCCAGTTAATAGCCAGTACCCAAGTGGACACTCTCTTTATCCAGGACCGGCAGGTCGGCATGCCCTTGTTGCTATCCTTTGGACATGTGAAACACTTCTCAGTACTCTCCCTCCTTCAGTAAACTACTCGGGGTATTCCCCCCCTGGTGATGCCTGAATTTGCACACTTGAAGAACCAAAGGAACTTGCTCTCAAACAACAGCAAAACTACCCTTAATTTGCCTAAATGCTCGAGAACATTCGGCCGACTCATGACACCCCCGTACCTAAGAATGTTGTTCCAATCAACATTTCCTCTCGGACGAATGTTCTCAGATTGGATAAAAACAAAATCAAATGCATGGGTCGATACAACAGTACTACTCCTATGCTTCAAGATATCACTTCCATCAACATCTCTAACATGGATAATGTACCCAATTAAAACCAATAAATCAATCAGATAATCCAAAGATCACTCTTGGTCAGTCATAAACGACTGTGCACAACATTTAACTTTAAACTGGCTCACATATAATCAAGAACTCTCCCTATAGCGTTAGCTATCAGCATATTCATACATATTAATTAATCATGCCATCCACTTTTAATAATAGCACAGCCATGATTAACCCAAGATTCAAATTCAAGGTGTGGCCACAAATCCACAAAGGCAAGATTCAAATTCAGGCGCGTGCCCCAACGTACGTAACATCAAATCAAATTCAGGCGTGTGGCCACCATCTACTAACACGGGGTTCAAATTCAGGTGTGTGGCCCCACACACGCTCTCGCACACAATATGCAAATTAAACACTTATCCTGATGTTACAAAATAGGATATTTCCACACTTTACCAATCAGTGAACAAAACAACATGAGCAAACAGATATCAACCAGAAAAAAATCATATCCGTGAGTATACACTCAGCCCTAATGGCAATGAACAAAAGCAACATCAACTGATAAACATATATCAAAAAAAAAAGAAAAATAATACATGAATATAGGCTCAACCACGCCCCACAAGGGGCCATCAAAATCAAAAAAGAAAAGAAAAACAGTATTTCAGCGTCACCACAGTTGTGTACACCCAACTAGTCAGCTACATTATTTACCCTGTAGCTGTCCGTAAACGGATGATCGCTCACGCCACAACAACAGCAGCCCGTAGGCAGTGGACATACTATTGTCCCACTGCTACCGCTCACACTTAAAGTGGCAACACCCTGAAGGCATTGGTCCCTACTATTGTTCTACTTCTGTTGTTCACACTACAACAGCACACACCCTGGAGGCATTATTCCAACCCTTGACCTACTCCTGCCCCTCTCAATCTTGACCGCCGTTTGTGGCTCGCCAATAGTACCTGGGGCAGATAGTTTGCGCATTCCAGGCTTTACATGAGAGTCAGCGCACCTTTCACACATTTTGGTCCTTAAAGGAGCGCGTGAAAAATCTGCGCAATCTCTTCTAGCCTGTTCGGCAAAATCTCCTTGACATTCAGCCCCCTTGACTTTCATTGCCTCAGGGTCTGTTGTGCGAAGATCACGTGAACTGGGCTGTCGCGCCCATTCACTGCGACGACGATCATCTCCCCTTTTCAAAATGTTAAGAGATGATCCCTCACTCATCTTATCCGAATCCATCCTCTTTCTCTGTGTGGAACTTCCTTGGTTCGAATCCCACTCAATGCCTATGCCCATTATTACTTGGTGAGCCTTGTTACTTCTCTCCTTTGCCAACACTGGCTCGTCTGCTACTATGAGCTGACTATCTTTGGGCATTTTCTAACGATAGCTGGTCACCTCGACCTTCTTGCCATGCGTTATTACAGCCTCCCTGGTTCCAGCCCAGCTGCCGGTTCCAGTTACTCTGTGGTCCCTCTTGGCCCCGACCTTGAGGTCTGCCACCGTGGCTCCTACATTTCTGACTACCACGGCAACGCCAACAACTTTTTGAACCACCACTATGACCGCCATGGCCTACAGCGCTGCCACTACGGCCACCTCCATGGCCTACGGCACCGCTACGACGGCCCTAGTAAACTAACATTACGACCGACTTCGTGGTCCACTGCACCACCTCCACAGCCACCTTCGTGGTCAACGCTAGCTCCACTGCCAGCGGCGCCTGTGCACTTCACCTGCTTTCTGTTTACTTTCCTGTAGGAGTCCCTACCCTGCACTATCCTTGGTTTCCCTACTCGACTGGCAGCCTGGTTAGGTTTGGGAGGAGGATGTACCTACCCCCTAACAAAGCTGGATAGGGAAGATTGTTTTGCACTGCTGCAGTGAGAGTACTCCTGACAAAACTCTGACTCTACCTTAACACACGGGCCAAAGGTAGCCGATTAATTCTTCCATCTGCATATCGCACGCAGGTGGTTTCCCCTGTGTAGTCTGTGTCTCTCACTAAACCGGGCTCTACCAATTCCGCCAGAGTCAATCCTGTATCTAATAAGCAGGTCACCGGCTTCCCGTTTACTACTGCCCTAGTAGTTGGTGGTGGCACTCTGCCTTCCTGTTGAATTGTATCAACTGCAACAACTGAATGTATTCGCAGTCCGCTACAGTCTTTGGCGATATGACCCTCTCGCCCGCACTTAAAACATGTGCGTTTCACTCTAACATTCTCTTGAGTCCCACTGTTGCCACGGGACTTCGAATCCGCTTCTAACTGTGGTCTCGCCTCCTTTGTGTAGGGAGTCAGCGAATCACTCCTGCCTGTGTGGTCTGGGCATTACGGGACGACTGGTTCGATCCCTTCACCCCATTACGCTGATCATGGGCAGCTTCATACCTGTCTGCAACTTTTCACTAACTCCTCTAAACTTTTTATTTCTCTTTCTGCCAAGAACACAGTGAGGTCTCTCCGATACGTGGACAGGATTTGCTCTCTAACGATCTCTTCCCTCAACTGTTCAAAAGTCTGTTCAATACTCCCTATTCTCATCCATTTATCAAAGAGAGACCTGACCCGATAAAGGAACTGTACATGTGCCTCGCCTGACTTACGCGTGGCCTCTCTGAACATTTTCCTGTATCTATCAGCTGTTACCTGGTACCTTTGAAACAAAGCATCACGCACAGACACATAATCCGTCTGTTTTTCCAATGGTAGGCAGAAAAAAAACGTTTCTCTGGCCATAGGTGTCAACAGTGCGGACAGATGTGTGGCCCACCGTTCTTCGGGTAAGCCCTGATCCTTGGCAATCCTTTCAAACTGTGAGAGGAAATCCTCTAAATGATCTGGATTATCATCAAACGTTGGCATACTAGTTAAGGGATTGTAATATGAAGTAAAGTTCTTGGCTTTTGCCTCCACTTCTAGCTTCTTACCTAGATTCAACAATCTTAATTTTTCTAGCTCAAACTGCCGTACCTCCTCTCTTTCTCTTTCCTCTCGTTCCTCTCTTCCTGTATTCTTTCTCTCTCCCTTCTTTTCCCTTCTTTTTCTCTCTCCTCTCTTCCATTTACCCATTCTCTTTCTCTCTCCTCTTTTTTCTCTTTCTCTTTCCCTCTTTCTCCTTTCTCTTTCTCTCTCTTTCTCTTTCCCTTCCCGTCTCTCTCCTCTTTTTTCTGTTTTTCTTCCCTTTGTATTTTCTGAGCCTCTATTACACGGGGCCAGTTCTCATCTACATATGCCTTCAGTTCCGGACCCTTTAGTCCTAAAGCTTTTCCTTCTTCTATGAGGTCCATCTTTTTCAGCGGACTCATTGTCTCAGCACCCTCTTCAGTCGACATTTTGAAGCTATCTAACCCTCGATCAGCCAGCTAATACAACCATAGTAACAAGCGAGATATCCACACGATCACTCGTAAATAAAGCGATCCACACGATCACTCCTAAATAAAGTGATCAAATAGTTGTGTTACACACAATCAACCTCAACGGCAACCAAATCAAGCAAGTTCAAACAACAGGCACAGTCATGTAAAAAAAGCATCAAAACAATAAACACATGACTAACGTCTTTCCCGGTAAGAGGAAAAAAATATCTAGTTTCCACAATTATGACAAATTTCAAATCCTTTAGCAATTGAACAAAACCCAGAAATCAAAATCACTTATGACTCATTTATGTTCATCCCGGACGAGCCCCCAATTTGTGACGGGTCTCCGACGCTCCCCCTCGTTATTGAAATATGATTATCATATGCAGGGAGGGATGCAGGGGGTTATAGACAGAAGTATTTACGCTTTCACAACCAAAATGCGCTCTCGCATAGGCACATGCACTCTGTCACTCACATGGGCCCGCACAAAGGTGACGGGAAACCAATAACATTTCACAGAAAATAATCAACTTTTATTTAACTTGACTCCGAGCCCCCACCCGTCACTACACAACACAATTATCTGTATCATACAACAATGTAAACACCATACAGACAATCTCATAAATCGCATCCCCTGTTCTTCAGTGATCCTTACTTAACCAGGAAAGACAATATTTCACTATTACATTTGCACATTTATAAACTTAAGAACAAATAAAACGTCCATAACTTGCCAGCATTCCGTCAGTTTCAGTTTTCTCTCATCACATGTGCGACCACGAGCTGAAGCTGCCACACTGTTGTGTCCTCCCGATTGGCCAAATCCCAGTTGGGGGACACTGGCAACGTAGCTTTAGTCGCACCCTCACACCGAGTCTTCCGGACTCCACCGCACTCCGCCCTCTCCACGGAAAGGGCTCCTGTCAGCCTCTCCCACAGGTCTTCTCTGGCTGCAAACACCCCCACCGTTGTCTGGCAGCTCCCTGTCTAGGCTCCAACAGGCTAACACGTCTTGCTGTCGACCGTCCCCACACGGGAGACAATTCTTCTCGTCGTCGGCTCCGAGGCTACAGCAACCTCCACTGTCTTACGTCCCCACCTAGGAGACAACGAGGCGACAGCAAACCTCAGCTTCTCGCTGTATTTTCTTGAGCCCTCAGCAAGACGGGCGAGTTCACTTTCCCTTAAGTGAGTCACACCTTCCTGGTTTTCCAGGCACCTTATATCCATTCTCAAAGAAAGAGAGAACCCGAGTTTAACTGGTTCAACCAATGGAATCACTGGCTCGCATACATCACACGATTTGTACCAATAACTCCCCAAGTTATTTTTTATTTCCACCAATGGAATCACTAGTCACCTACACATATACACACACCACAGTTGTTACACCAACAAAGGGACTTGGGTACCAAGTGGTTAATGCATAACCTCCTATTCAACTCATGTTCCATTCCCCAAACCTACCCATTATACTAACAGCCTGGACTTCTCTACCAGCCAGGACTGAGGCTTCAAGTGGTGACTACACCCTATAGACAACAAGGTGCAAACCACTCAATAGTCCGAAGTCTTCCATTCATTCCTCAAAAGAAGAACGACTGAAGGGTCGCTGTACTCTGCCTGCAGGCTGACAGTCGCCTACCCGTGACGATCACCTGACACGATTGCCTTCCTTTCAGCCCAGTTAATAGCCAGTACCCAAGTGGACACTCTCTTATCCCAGGACCGGCAGGTCGGCATGCCCTTGTTGCTATCCTTTGGACATGCGAAACACTTCTCAGTACTCTCCCTCCTTCAGTAAACTACTCGGGGTATTCCCCCCTGGTGATGCCTGAATTTGCACACTTGAAGAACCAAAGGAACTTGCTCTCAACAACAGCAAAACTACCCTTAATTTGCCTAAATGCTCGAGAACATTCGGCCGACTCATGACAATGAGACTAATTAGAAGTGAGATAATGTTGGTATCAATATAATTGTACAATAGAATGATAATGCTGGTTGGAAAGGAATGGAAATGATCAATGAGAAAAGGGTTAACATCATCATATCGTCATCATCTTTATCACCTTTAGTAGTAGTAGTAGTAGTAGTAGTAGTAGTAGTAGTAGCAGAAGGAGCAGCAGTCGCAAGAATAGCAGTAGAAGTAGCAGTTTTTGTTGTAATAATAGCAGTAGTAGTAGTAGCAGCAGCAGTAGTAATAGTGGAAGTATTCGGTTATATACTATCATTGACTTCATCATTGTTATAATTATCATTGCTGTTGATATACTCGGAGAGAGAGAGAGAGAGAGAGAGAGAGAGAGAGAGAGAGAGAGAGAGAGACAGACAGACAGACAGACAGACAGAGACAGAGACAGAGAATAATTATCATTGAACGGAGATAAACGCTTTTGGGCTTGTGTTATAATTGTGGCACCTATTGGGTTTTGTGGCATCTGTTGGATTTGTGGCATCTGTTGGATTTGTGGCATCTGTTGTGTTTATTGGGTTTGTGTGGCATCTCTTTTGGATTTGTGGCATCTGTTGGATTTGTGGCATCTGTTGGGTTCGTGGCATCTGTTGGGTTTGATGAGTTTGTGGTATCTGTTGGGTTTGTGGCATCTGTTGGGTTTGTGGCATCTGCTGGGTTTGATGGGTTTGTGGCATCTGTTGGGTTTGTGTGGCATCTGTTGGGTTTGTGGCATCTGTTGGGTTTGTGGCATCTGCTGGGTTTGTGGCATCTCCTGGGCTGCAGCACTTGTTTCTGTAGCACCTTTTGGATTGAACAGCTTCTGTCGGATTGAACAGCACCTGTCGGATTGAACAGCGCCTGTCGGATTGAACAGCGCCTGTTGGATTGAACCTGTCGGATTGAACAGCGCCTGTCGGATTGAACAGCGCCTGTCGGATTGAACAGCGCCTGTTGGATTGAACAGCACCTGTTGGATTGAACAGCACCTGTCGGATTGAACAACATCTGTCGGATTGAACAGCACCTGTTGGATTTGCAGCTCCTGCCGGGTTCGTAGCAGCTGTTGGGTTTATATCCAGCTGCTCGTTTTCAATAAATGAAACAATGTCTGTCTCAGTTGAGGGAACCGTGTAGTTAGGTGATTTCAGCTTTGGACACGTATACTAAGTTCAGAGGAGAATTGGTAGTGTGTGTGTTTGGGGGGGGGGGGGGGGGGGGGGGGGTGGGGGGGGGGGGGGGGGGGGGGGGGGGGGGGAGGGAGGGCAGAGAGAGAGAGAGAGAGAGAGAGAGAGAGAGAGAGAGAGTTTCGAATGGGAGAGCAGGGAGCACCAGGAACAGGGAAAGAGAAAGATTACACCAGAATCGTGTCCCATGGTGTGTGTGTGTGTGTGTGTGTGTGTGTGTGTGTGTGTGTGTGTGTGTGTGTGTGTGAATATGCACGTCCTAATGAAGGTAAGGAAAAGAATCTCAATAAATCGTCAGCGACCCACAAGATATCTACTGCGCAGACTATCGCCGGGATTACTGTATTTTTTTCATTTTCCATCAGTTCTGGAATCAAGAAGGCTGCAATGGCTTGCTGACAAACAGCAGTACGTGCATGAGTTCAGAAACTCTCGTATGTGCCAGAAGCGTATAAACTTTGAATAGTAAATGTCTTTGAGGATTCTCAGAAGATTTAAAAAAAGGAAAAAAAAACAGAACAAATATGGACAACGTTTCTGTCAGAGACCGTCTTCAGGATTAGTGACATAAAATGAACATTTAAAAAAAAAAAAAAAAAAAAATAAATAAATACGTATAGGAAATGACGTATACACTTTCTTCCCCATTCGTAACATGCTCTCCTGTCGCAAACGTAACACCCCCTCAAGGTTGCCCCACCCCCCCACCCCCCACCCCCGCCCCCGCTCTGCATGTGAGTCCTATCCGATTTTCTCGTCTCCTAGGCGAGTCAGCCTCGTCTACGGTATCACCTGGCCTGGTGTCCACGTTGATCGTCAAATGACCAGTTAGCCACCCCAACCATGCGCGTGTGTGTGTGGCCGGCAGGTGGTCTAATCACTCCATCCGTCACTTGATTGGATTACTGGCTGTGGCGGATACCCAGAACCAAGATGGTGGACAGCCTGGAGGAGGGCGAAGACCGAAAAATAAAGCTCACGCTCCTTTGGTTATTCGGCAGGTCTATTCTGGACGACACACGATCTCACAAGGACGGTGGCAGAGAACATCGGAAAAAAAAAAAAACAACAAATATGGTATATAACGTAGGATAATGTACCACACCAATACTGTAAATTATGTAGTATAAGGGTCTTATGTCCGTGTAGATCATATCTTTTACAGCTGGTATAATGATGGAGAACATACGGTACATTACATAGGATTATGCACCGCACGAATATATGGTAACTTATTCGTATGTAAGTAGGCCTAATGTATTTCTGTGTTAGCTATATATGTTACAGATGTTATATATGCGATACTAATCTGAGAGAGAGAGAGAGAGAGGAGAGAGAGAGAGAGAGAGAGAGAGAGAGAGAGAGCACTGTCTGCCTCTCTCTCTCTCTCTCTCTCTCTCTCTCTCTCTCTCTCTCTCTCTCTCTCTTACTAGCGCACAGCAGAGAAAAAAAACCAAACAAATATGATATATAACGTAGGGTAATGTACACACCAAAATTCACAAACAAAGCAAAAAGAAACAAAAACAAACAAAAAATAAAAAAAATAAAAAAAAATAACCGAACAGAAATCTTCAGCGTTTCGGTCATTGACCGTCTTCAGGACCTCTGACATAAAAAGACTGACAAATGAATACGTAAAGGCAATGATGCATGAAAAACATACACGTAATCGGACGAGTACGTGTTTAAAGGTGTGTGTTGTGTGTGTGTGTGTGTGTGTGTGTGTGTGTGTGTGTGTGTGTGTGTGTGTGCGTGAAATTTAGTCAAAAATTTCAGTTGACAAGTGGCTAATCATTCACATCTGCCGCTGCCTCAGCGTAGGTTTGCTCCCTTTCCCAGAAATCCACACAATGTTTGTCTTGAGAAGATGCGCATTTGTGTCTGGCAGGTGGAGCTTCTTCTTTCTTTTAGTCTGGATGTGCGGTCACTTCCTCTCTGGATATTTAGCTCCTAGAGACGATCTTTGACGTGGTCTGACCAGCGCGTTGGGCTAATGAGTAGGTGAGACATCTGCTAAGTCGTAGCCACGAGACCCTCTTCTTCAATTCTCTCATCTTAGTTTTTTATCCATTTATCCATCAGCTTAAAATCATGCGCAGTGTGGTCTCAAAACGTAGCGGATATGACGTAGCGTATATGGATTAGTCCCCGCACGCAGTGACGCCTCCTTGCTATCTGTGATATGACGGCCTTGAACGTGATCTTTCGGTTTCCTGTTCCATCCGATCAGCTCTTGGCTTCCATTCATTCATTATTATTACCTTGTCAGCCAGTGTCTTAGCTCTCTCATTTCCCATGCCGCGACGTATTCAGGGAAGTACATTAATAGCTGTTTTTTTTTTTTCTGAAAGGAGGCTGTGGCTTATTCCATGCCTGTTCCCACTGTCTACTGTCTATTTTTTCACAAATGTTCACAGAGTGAGTCACTCTCTTGTCTTGTAGGCTGTGTTGTTGTTACGTTTGTTGTTGCTGCTGTTGTGGCTGTTGTGGTTGTGGTTGTTGTTGGTGTCGTACCCTGGATAAACGACTTCAGGGATCATCCGAACAGCCGAAGTACTTGAACACTATGGTACAAATGCATGTATACTTAAGCCAAAACGGAGAGACATAGCTTATGAAACTAATTTATGAACGAAAGACGGCACGGCGCCCGAGTGGCTGCTTCCATTTCCATCGTTAGTCTAAAGACTGTGAAACTGTGTATGATGTTGTGTCTCGGAGCTGCTTGACCACTTTGCTTCTCTGTCCAAACCCACGCCATTTTTCCCTTTGGTAACTGAAACATTGACCGTGTTTTTGTTTCTCTAAGAGAGTACTTATGTAGCGCCTACCCCCGGCCAGGGACCAAGCCCTAAGCGCTTTACCATCCACATTCTCGGTTACACAACGGGCTGCCTACCTGGGTAGAGCCAACTGAAGAGTTGCCTGCCGGCGCTTTGTTCAGTCGTTTCCCGTGTCATTCAGTCACTATTGTTCGTTCGATTGAACAACTATTTCATTCTTTCGAGTTTTCACGCAGAGTGCATGCTATGTGTAACGTCTCATCCATAGCAACGGCCAAAAACTGGCCTTCTCTTCCGAAAGTTGGTGATGGGATTTTACGTGTGTGCAAGATTTTTGTATGCGTTCACACACACGGAACCTCTGTTCAAAGTCTTATTCGAAGGACTATTTGGGAAATGGAGTGAAAACCAATGTTAACTCCGAGGGGAATCCCCCCCCCCCCCCCCCCCCCCCCCCCCCCCCCCCCCCCCCCCCCCCTCCCTGTACGGGAAACGGCCTAGCGGAGATTCGAACCCGTAACTCCCAGGATCACCAAGCTTACGAAACCGGCGCT
>JADBJO010021037.1:27500-30274 GCA_016801955.1 Conus betulinus | reverse complement strand
AGGAAGAGGACAGCGATGAGGAGAGACCTGGACAGAGAGAGCGAGAAGAGAGACAAAGAGGAGAGAATGAGGGAGAAAGGGGCGGGGGGGGGGGGGGTGGGGCGGGAGAGAGAGAGAGAGAGAGAGAGAGAGAGGGAGGAAGGAGGAAGAGAGTAGCAGTTAGGTGACAGGATGACAGAACAGACAGACAGAAAGACGAGAGAGGATAAAAAAAAGCCAGACAGAGAGAGAGAGAGATAGAGAGAGAGGGGGGTGGCACCACGACCGTGTGGTGCAGTGGTTACCTGTCTAGATCAGAAGCATTGAAATTAAAAATTGATTAATGTTCGAGGTTTAAATCAGCTGGCTAAATTTCTGACAAACTCATGCGCCGCCTTCCACGAACCCCCCACCCCCACCCACCCCCCATCCCGTCCCCCCATCCTTAACCCCGCGCCCTCTCTCTCCAACAATCCACGTGGACATGCACACTCGCAGACACACAGACACACACATACAGACACACAGAGAACGTGTGTGTGGTGTGTGTGTGTGTGGGTGTGTGTGTGTGTGTGTGTGTGGGTGTGTGTGTGTGAAGTGTGTGTATGTGTGTGTGTGTGTGTGTGTGTGTGTGGTGTGTGTGTGTGTGTGTGGTGTGTGTGTGTGTGTGTGAAAGTGTGTTGCGTGTGAGTGTGTGTGTGTGTGTTGTGTTGTGTGGTGTGTGTGTGTGTGTGTGTGTGTGTGTGTGTGTGTGTGTGTGTGTGGGTGTGTGTGTGTGTGTGTGTGTGGGTGTGTGTGTGTGTGTGTGAAAGTGTGTGTGTGTGTATGTGTGTGTGTGTGTTGTTCAGCTAAATTAATATAGGCTGTACCTGCGCAGTCGAAAGAGAAGAGAGAGAGAGAGGAGAGAGAAGAGGAGAGAGCAGACAGGACAGACAGGACAGACAGACAGCAGAAGGACAGACAGAAAGAGACAGCGACAGAGAAAGACACACACACGCACACACTCAAACACAACACACAACCACACGCGGCGGCGCGCGCCTGCACACACAATGCACATACACACATACACGCGCGCGCACACACACACACACACATACACACATACACGCGCGCGCACGCACGCACGCACAACACACACCACACACACACAAACACACACACAGCACAAGCAGAGAGATAGAGAGAGAGTGAGAGAGGACGAGAGAGAGAGGAGCGAGGAGAGGCGAGAGAGAGAGCGAGTAGAGAGAGTCTCCTAAGCGAGAAGAGGAGAGAGAGTGACAGACAGACAGACAGACAGAGACAGGCAGACAGACAGACAGACAGAGACAGGTAGGGCAGGAAAATCCATGCATGTTCTTTTCATGACCATGTGCTCAGCCAGATAACGGGACACCGAGGCAGACGCTATTGATTAAAATCTGGTCCTACCCCCCAGGTGCAAACACATTAAAAAAAACAACCTATCAACCAAACACACAACAAAAAAACACACCGTGAATATCTTGACTGGCAGGACAGGTCGTGGTCTCGTTGTTCCTCTTACTTTTTCTTTTAATTTTTCATTTTTGTTTTCAAAGAAAACTTTCAATGTCTCTGGGTTGTGCTCTTTCTTTTTTCTTCTAAATTTTTCTGTCTTTGTTTGATATTTGACAAGATACTGTCCGCAGAAAGCAATGATACACTTGGTGTGTGGTGTGTGTGTGGGTGTGTTGTGTGTTTGTGTGGTGTGTGTGTGCACGCGCGCGCGGCGCGGCGCGCGCGTGTTGTGCGTGCGTGCGTGCGTGCGTGCGTGCGGTGCGTGTGTGTGGTGTGTGTGTGTGTGTGTGTGTGTGTGTGTGTGTGTGTGTGTGTACGATATCGTCTCTTGTGCTTTTGGTGAGATGAATACTGCAAAAAAAAAATATTGAGTTTCAAGGAGGAGGGAGGAGAGATGGGGAGAGGAGAGAGGATGAGAGAGAGAGAGGAGGAGAGAGAGAGAGGGAGAGAGAGAGGAGACGGAGAGATGAGAGAGAGAGGAGAGAGAGAGACGGAGTTGGGGAGCGATAGGAGGAGAGACGAGAGATGATTGTTGTAATCTTGGTTGGTAGAGAGGAAATTTTGCCGCCAAGTGTAAAACGGTGGTGTACCCATTCATTATTCTGTAATCAGTATCGTTGTATTGTACTCAAGGTGGAAGCATATTTAGCTTCACATAGTTCTGTAAGATAATGGTGACGGATTTTGCTTCAGAATAGCTTTCCAAGAGCTCAGCTTATGAATAACGAGGTTAAAGGTTCAAGGAATATTAACTACTCGAAAGAATCCAAAAAAAAGAGTAGGCGCATAACCAGAGAGAGAGAGAGGGAAAAGAGAGAGAGGAGAGATGATGGAGAGAGAGAGAGAGAGGAAGAGGGGGAGAGGGGGAGAGGAGAGAGGGAGAGAGAGAGAGGGAGAGAGAGGGAGTAGTAAGAGAGAGAGAGAGGAGGAGAGAGAAGAGAGAGGGAGGAAAGAGCGGAGACAGAGAGAGAGAGGAGAAAGAGAAGAGAGAGGAGAGAGAGAGAGAGGAGAGAGAGAGAGGAAAAGAGAGAAAGAAAGGAGAGGAGGAGAGATTTTATGATGGAGGTTGTTTTTGGAGAGAGAGAGAAGGACAGAGAGCTGATGAGAGAAGGGAGAGAGAGAGATATGAGAGAGAGGAGAGGAGAGAGGAGAGAGAGAGGAGGAGAGAGAGAGAGAGAGAGAGAGTAGAGAGAGAGAGAGAGATGGGTATCAACACTGGAGCTGGCAAATAGGTCACACACAGGAGGAGACGACTA
>JADBJO010021037.1:7500-12500 GCA_016801955.1 Conus betulinus | reverse complement strand
AGGACTGTATGGGAAAGGGAGTCAGAACCAATGTTAACTCCGAGGAGGAGAAAATCCCCCTGTAGGGAAACGGCCGGGCCCGGCGGAGATTCGAACCCGCAACCCCAGGATCACTAAGATCAAACAGTCCGGCGCTCTACCACTGAGTTATTCCGGCTTCTCGCTTAATCGTGTTGTCACTATCTACTGAATGACGGCAGATTCATGTCCATTGAAGCGTCACACAGACTCAATCACGCATAATTAAGACATTCTGTGACTACAAAGTTTCATTCATTCGGTATTTTTTTTAACACAAGAGATCATCTTGATGCGGCACACAGGGCAAATATGGGCAAAAACAAAAAAAAAAAAAAAAAAAAAAAAAAAAAAAAAAAAAAAAAAAAACGGACATTACTGGCACATCTTGCATTTAAAAATGACTTTTCGCTTAGATTATGATAATAACACCCTAATGAAGAAAAAGAAACACCCCGAAGGTGCTGGGGAGGACCCAGAGAAGCACTGTCTTCACCTGCCTTTAGAGCAGTCCTATACCACCCTTGGAGGCCTGCGCTGTGTTGACGATGGATACAGGCAGGCACTTTTCGCTTAGATAATGATAGCACCACACTAATGAACTCTCACGTCAGTAATTTCATCGCTACTGTCATTAACATTATCATCATCATCATTGTTATCATCATTATGATCATTATTATTATTACAATAATTATGCTGTTGTTGTTATTATTATTTATTATTATTAACATCATCATCATTATTGTTATTATTATTACCATTTTCATTATTATCACCATCATTGTTATTATCATTATGGTCATTATTATTATTGTATTATTATTAGTAGTAGTAGTAAAATTATTATGAGTATTATAAATATTCATTTTAGTATTATTGTCATCATCATCATCATGATGATTATTATTATTATTTACATTATCATCATTATCATTATCATTATCAAGAGTACTTATATATCGCCTTTCCTCGGCTAGAGACCAAACTCTAAGTGCTTACAATGCACACTATCGTTCACACAACGAGCTGCCTACTGGGTAGAGCCGACCGAAGAGCTGCCTGCCGGCGCTCTCTTCAATCGTTTTCCCGTGTCATTCAGTCAATATCAACCACTCGGTTTCCTTCCTCATTCTTTCCATTTTTCTGGCAAGGTGCATGCTGTGTGTAACGTGTCATCCATACCAACGGCCAAACTGGCCTTCTCTTCCTGAAGCTGCTGATGGGATTTTTTTTCAGTGTGTGCAAGATGTTATGCGTGCTGTTCACACACGGAACCTCGGTTGATAGTCTCATTCGAAGGACTGCTACATCCCATACAAGTTTTGTTTGTTTGTTTGTTTGTCTTTGTTCCATGCACCATCGATAACTCTGCACTACTACCCTTGAGCATCTTTCGTTCTCGCTTTCTGTTTTCTTTTTCTTTCTTTTTTTTTTTTGTTTTTTTTTTTTTGTTTTTTTTAAATATTGTTGCTATTCATTTCGGTTTTATTATCGACATTCGTTGTCTTTTTCTTTTCTGTGGTAATCTCCCTTCCTTTGCCCGAGCTTTCGGACACACGCCGCCCGCAATAAGGATTTTGTACTAAATTGCTTTTTTTTTTTTTTTATAATCCATGTAAGAGTTTCTTTCTTCTTCTTCTTCGTTTGTACGACCAACATCATTTTGCTGATGGTTTTGTCGTAGTTCGGGGAGATTGCCGAAGATTGCGTTGTTGTGAGGATTTGGAGAGAGAAAAAAAAAGTGAGGGGGGTGATGGTGAATAATTATTAGGGGAGGGGGGATGAGGGACAGGAGTAGAAAAGTGACTGTGAAGGATGGCCGAGGGGGGGGGGGGGGGGGGGGGGAGGGGGCGATTGTAGGGAATAGTGGTCAGGAGGAGGGTAACGGGGGGGAGGGTTGGGGGTGGTGGGGAAGGGGGGAGGGGGGTTGTTTCAGGTTCTAGAGATGGGTGGCCAGCCTGGACTTGAAGCAGTCCAGTGACTCAGCCGTCACGACCTCCTGAGGCAACTTGTTCTATTCTGGTATGGTCCTCGGGAAGAACGTCATCTGCCTGTACCGCGTCGTGCAGGTGGGGGAATGTTTTCTGGTTTAGCATAAGCTGAGCCCCGAATCGATATGAAACTGATGGTAGATCAAATGACCCCCAACCCCCTCCCCAGCCATTCCGCTTGTTTTGAGGGAAATCTCCCGATGAAGGGTTCACAGTCTAGATATACATGAACTACCCCCTTACCTGACGTGACATGTCAGAGCTTGGCACCCACCCGTGACCTTATCTTTGCGCCAGGTAGACTCCCCCCCCCCCCCCCCCCCCCCCCCCCCCCCCCCAAAATAGTCCCATTCCTTTCATTTTCATCTGTCTGCTTGGAACCACCTAGCATGTACCTTGATGGGCACATGGAAGATAAGAAGGCAAATCAACTTTCAGACACAGTGAACATTCTCAACACAATCTAAGTGTGCCTGTCTATAAATACTCGATTCTTTAAGCAAGGCCTTGGCGAGATTAACTTTTGGTGTGCGACCTTTTGCCTAACATTCTCACTCCCCCCCCCCCCCTTTTTTTTTTTTTTTCGCCCCTTGTTCTTCCCTGCTGACCCAGTTTCATGAGACTTGCTGTTTCCTACTTTCGCTGTTGATGCCAGAGGAAGTAAGACAAACGACAGTTCTAACGGAAAGAAATGCCGCTGGAAAAGAACATCAACCAAGTCAGGCTAGGACTTCCTTGTAAGTATTTACCAGGACGCAATTGATTGGGTTGGACAGGGCGGGTATGTGGGGAACGAGGGGTGTACGGTTAGCTTATTTCTCCGACGGCAAAAAAAAAAAAAAAAAAAAAAAAAAAACACGCTTACCCCGAAATCACAAATGACGGTTATCCCAGGCATACCTCAGCCAATGAGCAACGCCTTAAATAAAAACGTTGGATTGGTTTCGTTCAACGCCCATGTTGCACCCGAATATGAAAAGATACGTGATTGTTCGTTCTTCGTTGTCATTGTCCTGACTGTTGTTTGTGTTTTTTACCCTGATGAAGACCCAAGACGTCGAAATGCATCGTGTTTTGTCCTGTAATCTGTTTGTCTGGATCGTGTTGCAGAGCCAGTCACTTTTCTTTTTAAGATCTGCTTCGGTGTCTGCCTGCTGTCAACTCGCTTTGAAACTGAAAAACTTGGGTTCCTTACAAATATGTGACAATTGGCTTCGTTACCCGACTTCAAACTTACATTTTTTTTTCAGTTACAGTTTAAACTTTGAGAGGATAAATAAAATATATATCATAAAAACACACACACACAAACATCAGTGACAGCAAAATTCAAAATGTACTTACTCAACACAGACTTTTCTTGACCTCGGGGAAAACGACAGTCCTGGAAAGTTACGCCCCTTTGCAAACGTCAGTTCATGGATACGTGCCCTAACCGTCTTCGGTCCCAGTCCACGGTTACAGATTAGGCTCAAAACGCGATACATTCTCTACGACACTCAAAGCCGCACCCGGCTTTTGTCGTCAGATCAGCCAGTACCACAACATACTCATCGCGCTGTCCAGCTCCTGATCCATACTGTGTCTCACTCGGAGGCAGATCCAATATCTACTTCTTTTTTTAGAACAGCACGATCCACAAGATCCTTTTTTTATTTTTTTTGTCTGCTAGACTTTTCACTCCCAAATCCATGTGCTGTCCAAAATGGCGTAGAAACATAAGAAGCCCACAAGCTATGCACCATTCTGCTATCCTTGCTGACATATAGTATTGAAGTAATTTACTGGGGGCCGGAATAGCTCAGTTGGTAGAGCGTCCGGACTCGTAATCCAAGGGTTGCGGGTTCGAATCTCCGCCGGGCCGTTTTGGCTACAGGGGGATTTTTTCCTCGGAGTTAACATTGGTTCTGACTCCCTTTTCCATACAGTCCTTCGAATGAGACTATAAACCGAGGTTCCGTGTGTGAACGCACGCACATCTTACACACACGTAAAATCCCATCATCAACTTTCGGAAGAGAAGGCCAGTTAGGCTGTTGGTATGGATGACACGTTTTACACATAGCACGCACCTTCCCCGAAGATGGAGTATGGCCGTCTTAATGGCGGGATAAAAAAAACACGGTCATGCACACAAAACTCCACTCCCTTTGTTGGACAGATGGGATTAATTCTTGCCTGTCTTTACAGAGAGTGTCCGCAGGAGTATCATCCTGCGTACGCAGAAGAGAAGAAGAAGTAATTTCCTGACACCCAAATGTCCAGGATAAAATCCTCTTTTTCACAGTCAGAAATATTTCCTGCACAGAGACCTGGACGATTCTCATCGATTCAAAGTGCGTTGTTACTACCTGACTTTTGCTGCTAACCGCGAACTGTGGCCTGTCTTCATGCCTACATTTACCAGAAAACTTCCTGTGGTACATTATGCCAGGGAGTCCATCTTGCCCTGTCTTACGCTAGTAGTAGAAGTTATGATAGCAGCAGCAGCAGCAGCAGCAGCAGCAGCAGCAGCAGCAGCAGTATTAGAAGTAGAAGTAATCGTAGTAGTAAGTAGTAGTAATAGTGGTAGAAGTATGTCATTTATGTTTTTGTTATAGTGGCTGCCGCAGTTGCAGAACCAGAAACTTCTTCTTCCTGCTTTCCTTCTGCGTACGCAGGCTGATACTCCTGTGGACACTGCCTGTATAGACAGGCAGTGGACTTTTGTGTGTATGACCGGTTTTTTTTTATCCCGCCATTAAGGCAGCCATACTCCATCTTCGGGGAAGGTGCATGCTATATGTAACGTGCCTTCCATACCAACGGCCAAACTGGCCTTCTCTTCCGAATGTTGGGTGATGGGATTTGTACGTGTGTGCAAGATGTTACGCGTGCGTTCACACACGGAACTCGGTTTACAGTCTATTTCGAAGGACTGTATGGGAAATGGAGTCAGAACCAATGTTAACTCCGAGGAAAAAATCCCCCTGTACCGAAATTCGAACC
>JADBJO010021036.1:17500-30275 GCA_016801955.1 Conus betulinus | reverse complement strand
GTTCAAATTCCAGAGGTGTAGCTGTATTGTTTTCGAATAATTTTGAATTCAAAAATTACAGATGTACAAACAAGATGAAAACGGAAACTTCATAATTGTAACATTTAGTTCATTTGAAAAAAACAGTTTCTCCTGGTTAATGTGTATGGGTCTAATAAAGATAGTCCGATATTTTACAATTCACTTAAAGAAAACTATTAAGAGTTACAATATTAATAATATTATTGCTGTGGGTGATTGGAACATCACAATGGATCCACATCTAGACTGTTATAAATTATGTACAAGATAATAATCCGAAAGCAAGAGAAGAACTCATAAACATGACGGAAGAAATAGGATTGGCAGATATATGGAGGGAAGACAAATCCGGACTGTAGGAGATATACCTGGCGAAAACGAACTCCACTGAAACAAAGCCGACTAGACTTCTTTCTATTGTCTGATTATCTTTATATTTATCACGAAAAAAATCCGACATTGAACCAGCTATCGGTCTGACCATTCGATGGTTACATTTGTGCTTGAAAATTTGGTAAAAATGAAAAATTCAAAGGATTCTGGAAATTTAATGTATCCCTATTAAAGGATAAGCAATATGTAGACGAAATTAATGTTAATTCTGGAAGTTATAAAAGAATACGCAGTTGATCAATGAGCGATAGAAGATCAATCAGTATTGTCTGAGTTAATAAAATCTGGACTCAGATTCAAGATTTCCGATAAAAATTTTTTGGATTTTGTGTTGATGAAAATTCGAGGGGAAATCAATAGCTTACGCCACAATGAAAAAAGAAAAAACAACAACAGAAAAAGAGAACAAGATTTCAAAAACGCATTAAAAGTCTTGAAAATCTTGAGAATAAAACAGAGAGATTGAATTAAGAATGATTGAAGAAAAAAAAACAGAACTAAGAGCAATCAGGGAACAAAAAATGGAAGGTGTATTATTAAGATCAAAAGCAAGATGGATTGCAGATGGTGAAAAAAATACAAAAAATACTTTTGCAACCTTGAAAAGAGAAACTATATTAATAAACAAATGACTAAACTAGTGACTAAAGATGATGAAATAATAAACGAAACAAAAAGATATTTTGAAGGAGGTTGAAACATTTTACGAAAATTTATACAAGAAAAAGATAACTGAAAAGTGCGAAATCAGAAAACTTGTTAAAAAAAAAATCCACAGTTATCTGAAGGTGAGAAAAACATATTGGAAGGAGAAATCACTATAGAGGAAGCAAGCGAAGCTTTAAAAAATATGAAGCATGGTAAAAAAAGCCCAGGTACAGATGGCTTTGGCGCCGAATTCTTAAATTCTTTTGGAAAACACTGGGCCCACTGGTTGTACGATCTATAAATGAATCTTACAAAGACGGAGAATTTTTTTCACACACAGAAGCAGGGACTAATTATTTGCATACCAAAAGGTGATAAACCCAAAGAATATATAAAAAAAAAAAAAAAACTGGCGTCCTATTTCCCTCCTAAATGTAGTGTACAAAATAGCTTCCTCATGTATTTCAAAAAGAATAAGAAATGTTTTACCATCTCTCATTAGTGAGGATCAAACAGGTTCATGGCTAACAGATTTATGGGAGACAATATTAGACTAATTTATGATTTGATTAATTATTTAAATGCGAAAAAACCTCCCTGGACTGTTGCTCTGTATAGACTTTGAAAAAAGCCTTCGACTCACTCGATTGGGATTTTATGTTGAATGTTGTAAGGGCTTTCGGGTTTGTTGAAAGTATATGTCACTGGATAGAAACATTCTATAAGGATATTAAATCAACTGTTATTGTAAATGGCCAGGCTGCTCAGTGGTTTAAAGTAGAAAGAAAGAGGATGTAGACAGGGAGACCCCTATATCTCCTTACTTATTCACTATATGCGCAGAAATTTTAGCTGTAATGATAAAGGAAGAAAAGAAGATAAAAGGCATAAAAATAAATGATGTAGAACACAAAATATCCCAGTTCGCTGATGACACTCAATTAGTAAACAATGGCGATAAAAATTCTTTTTGAACAGTCTATCAATATACTTACCACGTTTGGAAGAGTTTCAGGACTCCTTCTCAGGACTCCTCATGAACAGCGAAAAAAAAAAAAAAACACAAGCAATATGGCTAGGATGTCATAAAAACTCCAAGAAAAAAGTATTGTCCTCATCTAAAAATCATATGGAACCCTTCTCAATACAAAATACTCGGGTGTTTGGTTTACTCAAGACTTGAAAGAATGTGAAAACATGAATTATGACAATAGATTTGCAGAAGTTAAAACATTATTCAAAATTTGGTCTCAAAGAAGTATAACACCAGTCGGAAGAGTTGCTGTTCTCAAATCCCTCATTCTGTCTAAGCTCATACACCTCTGGATTTTGTTTACCCAACCCACCTGACCTCTTAATTCAAAAACTTCAAAAGATGTGTTTTAGCTTTGTGTGGAATGGTAAACAAGATAGAATAAGCAGGAAAACAACAATTAAAAACTATAAAGCAAGGTGGCTTAAATATACCTGACATAAAAAATATATTAATGCTTTGAAACTTTTATGGATAAAAAAAACTTAAAAAATCACAAATCACAAATGGAAAAGCATTGTTACGAAAATGTATCCATTCAGCGAAAAAAAATTGAAAATTATGGACCAGCATTTGGTACAGGATACATGAGCTCTAATTTGTTCTGGAGACACACCTTTATAGCCTATAGGGAATTCTGTCTTTGCGTGACACTACAGACATTAAATAAACTTCCAGCTGAACCTGTTTTTTATAACGACAAGATAAAAACAGAAAATGACATAATTAAACAAAAGAAATTAATTGAGAAAGAAAAGTATGCAATAAAACATTTTCTGAAGGAAATCGGACAATTTATGAACTTTGAAGAATTCAAGGCTAATGATAATTATACTATAAATTTTGTCACATACTGTGGATGGATTTCCTCAATGAAGAAATTCATAAAGAAAACTGGAATAAAACGTGATAATAATAATGCAAACACAATTCAGAACATGCCGAGGGCTTTTACTATTATTATGAATGAAAGAAAGAAAAGGAGCTAAACGATACTATGAAATTTTTACTCAAGATGAGCGTAAGCCAAACTGTTGCTCTCAATGGCTACTAAAACTTAATTCTGAAGTTTCTTGGAATAAGGTTTTTACCCATGTCCACAAAGTTAAAGATGTAAAATTGAAATGGCTTCAAATTAGAATTATTCATAGAATTATTGGCACAAATATTGTTTTAAAATGCCATGGGCCTGACAGACACGACGAACTGCACACATTCTGCAATGAAGAGAGAGACACAGTCCAACACTTTTTATGGATGTAGGCCTACAATTACGTTCAAATCTTTTGGAAAGAGGTTGAACATTTATTTAACGAAAAATGCCGAAACTCGGTTACCTTTAAAATCACACACGATATTGTTATCTTTGGAGTCGACAAACAAATGCAAACAGAGACAATTTTTGACTTTATTATTATGGTTGCTAAATCTTATATTTACAAGTGTAAGATCGAAAGACGTAGGCCAAATGCTTCAGTTTTTCAGAGCCAGATGAGCTGCAGATTCAAAATCGAACTGTATAATGCTAAAGTCAACAATGATCAAAACAGGTTTGATGCTCTATGGTACAATTACATGCCGATGATTTTTTTTACACAAATACTTAAAAAAAAATCGATAATAACAAAAAAATCTCAATCTAATACGCATCTCCGTAATCCCAGTCTCCATTTCTCAAGTTTTTTTTTGTTTTCGTTTTTGTTTTCATTTCTTTTTTCTTTAAAAAATTCTCATAATATTTGATTTGACATGTCTTTGAATGCACATTTGAAGCAACATACTTATGCATTGATATATTATCCGTATGCTCTTGCTATACTGTGGAAAGTGTATATGTCAAATCTGTATATGTATATATTTGAGAATTAGAAAAAAAAATTATCATTATTGTTGTTATTATTTTTATTATTATTATCATTATCTCATCATTTATCATTCATTTCTTCTTCTTCTCTTCTTCTTTCTTCTTCTTCTTCTTCTTCTTCTTATTATTATTATCATCATCATCATCATCATCATATAAAAACATAATCAGACAATATTTTCATTGTACACTTTCTGCACTGTCATGTAACAATATAAACATTAATCAGACAATACTTTCATTGTATACTTTCTGCACTGTCATGTAACAATATAAACGTTAATCAGTCATGGCATCTTGCTTCCTAAGACGCAGTGCCAACACGTGTGCATTGACATCATCTTTATAAAGTAGCTGGTAAAAAAAACATTTTGAAACTGAAGAACTGCATCCTCCGAAATTTATCTTGACACAGAGAGCAGCACAAACACGTCATCATCACTTCGTCAGAGAGAGAGAGAGAGAGAGAGAGAGAGAGAGAGAGAGAGGGGGGGGGGGGGTTACCGTTACCGCTAATTGAAAAACAAACAAAGCACAGGACAAGACACGATGCATTTCGACCTCTTGGGTCTTCTTCAGGCAAAAAAAAAAAAGAAGAAAAAAAAAAATGAAAAAAAAATGAAAGAAAGAAAGAAAAAAAAAAAAAAAAAAAAAAAAAAGAAAGACAGAAACAAAAAAATCACATTTAACATTTAGGACAGTACAAACAAAAAACGAAGAGTGATTTTTATCTGTCCATGTGTTCAGAAAAAAAAAGGCCGCCAGACGGAAACGACAGAAACAAACAACATGCAGCTAAACAAACAAGCCATGACAACCAGCACTAAGAAGCAAGTACTGACGTCATCAGAGAAATGAGTAAATAAAAAAAAAAAAGCAGTTTAAAGTACAACAATAAAAACAACTGAGCCACACACACACACAAAAAAAGATTTAAAGTACAACAACAACAAATGCAATCAACAACAAGAAAAATAATAATATGACACTTTTAAATGTCTTTATGAGGCAAACAAGAAAAAAAAAGTAAAAAAGGGGGGGGGGGGGGGGGGGGGGGGGGGGGGGGGGCAGAAAAAAAAAAAAAAGAAAATAAAAGAAAGTATATAAAGAGACATTACACGATCTCTCTGTCTCGCATTCATCCACAAACATACGTACATACAAACGTATGTTTATACATACATACATACATACATACATACATACATACATACATACATAACGTGCCCGCTACCCGCGCGCGCGCGCGCACACACACACACACACACACACACACACACACACACACACACACACACACACACACACACACGTGCGCGCGTGGGTGATGGCACAAATGTATGTAGGAACAAAACTGGACATATGCTAGTCGAGTTACAGAAGCTGCTAAAACCAAGTATCTGAAAAGATTATCCTTGTATGTGTGTGTGCGTTCGTTCGTTCGTTCTTTGTTTTTATGCCTTTTCGCCATAAGTGATATCAGACATAAAGTGTGTGTGAGTGAGTGCATTCTGTCTGTGAGTGTGTGCGAGTGTAAATGTGTGAGGTAATGTAAAAACTGTTAACACTGCATTAACAGTAAAGAGGAAATGTTAAAGATGCATATAACAAACAAAATGCAAAATACAGAAACGTGGGTGGGTGGATGTGTCCCTCACCACTAATCTACACTGGAAGAAAAAAATCTACAGGAATGACCTGATGGGGTGTGTGATTAGGGATTCAGCAATTTGTAGTAAAACCTTTGTATCATATATAAATCTTCTGTGTTTCTTCCGAAACATTCTTTGCTGTGACTGAATCAGGTAGAAAACCTCGGAGACTTTGACAATGGAATAAAATGTGATTAACTGTGATTTGTGCACCACACAGGCAATATACATTTTTGGAGAATTTTGTTTTTAAAGCACTAATTTTCACGCGGAAGTTACAAGTCTAGAATAACATAACGGTGCATTTGCAACTTTCTTGATACAATTTCCAACGGAACTGCAGCTGTATTTTGTGTTAGAGTCTTTTCATCACAACGTCTGCTACATTTTTTCCATGCTGTTGTTTCTAGCAGCCTGTAAATTTTCATGGAGTGACAAAGGACGTGTCATGTCTACAGTCTTCTCTAAACCTTTTGCGCCTCTGTTAGCAGCTCTGTCGGCCATTTCATTTCCATTTAGTTACAGTGCAAAGGCACCCAGCAAAAACTCAATGACTTCTTCTTCTTCTTTATCTGCCCGCCTTCATCAAGCTGAAGATTCTGGCATCTACAAAGGGGGTCCAGTTTGCTGTGGGAGTTATGGGTCAAATTATGCAGTCAGTGCTCACTACCTAACTGCATGGACAGTGGGCAGGGGAAGTGGGGGCCACCACACTCACTATTTCAGACCTCTAACCATACTTTGGCAGGCCCTACTTTGGAGTATGGTGGGGAAAGTTTGTACTCTAGGCATGGGGTGGGAAGGGATGGGTGGGAGAGGGTGGGAGAGACGGGGGTGGAGGGGATGGGGGGGGGGAGATGGGGGGTGATGGATCAGAGGTAGGACTGAAAGTCCACCACCAAGGCAGATTGAATTGCCTCAGGTGGGAGCTTATTGAACTCCTTGATGGTGCGTGGGAAGAAGGAGTATTACGGTAGTTTCTGCAGCTGGACTCCATGGCGTACTTGCCTCCTGTCGCTTAGGAAGCTCTGGATCCAGTTGTTGATGCTGCCGGTGATTCCGTAGTGCTGTATTTTGTGGGTCAGGAGTGAGTGGGACACCTTGTCAAAGGCCTTCGCAAAGTCCATGACTAGCATGTCTGTCTGCTTGCCCTTTTCCCTGCTGTAGGTGATCTCATCCACAAGGCCTATCAGATGGCTGACACAGGACCGCTGCTTTCTAAAGCCATGCTGTTCCCTGCAGAGGATGTTGTTGCTCTCTGCGAAGTCCATGATGTTGTGACGATGATGTGCTCCAGCACCTTTCCAGGTATGCTAGTCAGAGAGATGGGGCGATAGTTTGCTGGTCTGTACCGTTCGCCTTTCTTGAAGATGGGCGAGACATGGGCGGTCTTCCAGTCTAACCGAACAGTGCCAGAGTTGATGGAGGACTGGAACAACAGCGTAGGGGCGGGTGCGAGTTCGCTGGCGAGCTCTTTCAGGATTATGGGGGTGATGATGCCGTCGGGGCCGGGAGCCTTCCTGGTCTTCAGGTTGCTCAGCAGCTTCTTGACGCCTTCCTGCCTGATGGTGATGGTGCTGCACTTTGGACCGTCGGTGTTGAGGCTGAGCCCTGTCCTGGCTTCGAAGTCTTCAGGAGTGCAGGGTGTCCTTTTGCTGAATGCCGACTGGAATTGGCGGTTCAAGATCTCAACCTGGCCCTGGGCGTCTGTTACAAGGCGGCCATCAACCAGACTGCGCCTTTAGCCGACAAGCAATGTGATAAATAATGAATTTCGTACATAAGGTCACAAGGTATGTGTGTGTGTGTGTGTGTGTGTGTGTGTGTGTGTGTGTGTGTGTGTGTGTGTGTGTGTATCTGTGAGTGAGTGTGTGTGTGTGTGTGTGTGTGTGTGTGTGTGTGTGTGTGTGTGTGTGTGTGTGTGTGTGTGTGTGTGTGTGTGTCTGTGAGTGAGTGTGTGTGTGTGTGTGTGTGTGTGTGTGTGTGTGTGTGTGTGTGTGTGTGTGTGTGTGTGTGTGTTCTGTCCTGTTCTGCTCTGTGTTGGTCTTTCAGTTGTTATAATTATTGTCATGCACAGCCCAAGATACAGTACGATATTTGTTTTCCTTGGAGCTGCTGGTGCACATCACTTTTGTTTCTTCTCCCTTTGTAGGCCTACATGGTATAGGTGGGTGTGTGTGGAAAAAGAATGAGAGTGTGTGTAGAAGGAATGAGTGTGTGTTCGTGTGTGTGTGTTCGTGTGTGTGTGTGTGTGTGTGTGTGTGTGTGTGTGTGTGTGTGTGTGTGTGTGTTGTGTGTGTGTGTGTGTGCATGTGTGTGTGTGTGTGTGTGTGTGTGTGTGTGTGTGTGTGTGTGTGTGTGTGTAAAAAGGGATGAGTGTGTATATAATAAAAGGGATGAGTGGTGGGCTGTAAAAGGTATGAGTGAGCAGGTGGAACTACTGTGGCACCTGCCTGCCCAGCATCGTTTCTACATCATGGTTCCAGGACGGAGGCTGCTGAGCAGACTTCTTTGGGTCTGGAGAGATGGGGAACACGTTTTACCAGGGTGTGCTGTGTGTACTTCATCAATGCATGCTGTATCGGCCCACTTGGCCAAGGATCATCATCGTGATCAATGTGAGGCTGTCCATTCCATGTGTTCTCTCGCTCTCCACAGCCGGTTACGATGGGTAGTTCATACTACAAGGGAAGCAACCACTCTTTGTATGCTTTATGACGTTATTATGGATTGTTGTTTCCCTTGAATTCCCGTGCTGCGCGGAATATCACGAGGTTCATAAGACTGAACCAGCCTGCGCCGTAATTTCTTTTCTTTTTTTTTTTTTTTTTTTTTTTTTTTTTTTTTTGGGGGGGGGGGGGGGGGGGGGGGGGGGCTGGGGGGGGGAAGGAAGAAGAGAACAAGATGCAAAGCATATAAACGTACTCCCAGTCTATCCTGAATAAGCGTGAGATATTCCATAAAGAGGAAAAAACCGTCTTGGGGGTTGTGTAACCGTTAGTAATGGCTATTCTGGTAAACATCGGCCATCATCTGTGACCTATAGGAACATACTTACAAATTTTTAGAAATATTGGCCAAGTACTTTCTGAGATTTTCCACAAAGAAGAAAAACCCATTATGGGCCGTTAATAACGGCTATAACGGTAAATTAAGACATCGGGCATCATCCGTGACCCATAATGAACATACCTACAAATTTTCAGAAAGATCAGCCAAGTGCTTTCTGAGATATTCCTTAAAGAAGAAAAACGTTAGGAACGGGTTATAACTGTAAACTAAAACATCGGGCATCATCCGTGACCCATAATGAACATACCTACAAATATTCAGAAAGATGGGCCACGTGCTTCTGAGAAAATTCCATAAAAAGAAAAACCATTATGGGTCGTTATAGCCATTAGTAACGGCTATAACGGTAAACTAAAAGGTCGGGCATCATCCGTCACCCATAATGAACACACCTTCAAATTTTCAGAAAGATCGGGCCAAGTACTTTCTGAGATATTCCATAAAGAAGAAAAAAAACCGTTATGGGCCGTTATAGCTGTCAGTAACGGCTATAACGGTAAACTAAAACATTGAGCATAATTCGTGACCAATGAACATATCTACCATTTTCAGAAAGATCGGCCAAGTACTTTCTGAGATATTCCATAAAGAAGAAAAACAGTTACAGGCCGTTACAGCCGTGAGTAACGGCTATAACGGTAAACTAATCATCGGGCATCATCTGTGTCCCATAATGAACATACCTGCTAATTTTCACAAAGATCGGCCAAGTGCTTAACTTGTCTCTGTACGTTGACACAGAGAGCAGTACAAACACGTCATCACACTTCATCAGAAAGAGAGAGAGAGAGAGAGAGAGAGAGAGAGAGAGAGAGAGAGAGAGAGAGAGAGAGAATGAGATTATTATTATTATTTGGTTTATAAAGGTGCAAGTACTGTAGTTAGTTAGCAATTTTCAATACCTACCGTTACTATTCTACGAAGCTAGTACTAAATGATGCAGGGTATGCACCCAAAAACATGATGATACAAACAAACAACATGCAGCTAAAACAAACAAGCCATGACAACCAGCACTAAGAAGCAAGTACCGACATCGTCAGAGAAATGATGAAATTTAAAAACGCAGTTTAAAGCACAACAATAAAAAAAAGAATTGAGCCAAATTTCTTTTAAAAAAACAATAAACTAAAGTACAACAACAACCACAGACACAATCAACAACAAGAAAATAGTATATAACACCAGCCGCCGTGGCGAAGTGGTTAGCGTCGCGGACTCCCGGCTAGGAGGTCGTGGGTTCGAATCCCATCAGAGTCATGTGGGTTTTCTGCCCTGACTGGCTCCTACCAGAGTTGAGTTTGCTGCGGACTCAGTTGGGAAGACTGGGACCACACAGTCGAGTTTCATCCACTTAATGGATGCGTTTCTGAGATTGTTGCTCAAATTTTCCTGACCAACACTGCAGGTGCCTGTAGCTCTCAGACCTGGTTGACGCCGGGATATATTATGAAAGGAAGCGCAGAGTACAGCCCTTTCATGTAGTCTCAGACCGAAATGGAAACCCATAGCATCATCTTAATTATCCTCATTCTCATCGATCAGCAGCATAAAAAAAAAGTCTCAAATTCTCTGTGGCCCTTCATGCCCTGCTCTCATGGTGACCTCAATTTCGATGTCCTCTCCACGTCTGTGGTCTTGGTTTGGTTCCGTCAGGGTCACCGGTATCGGCGAGTTCAATGGAGCTGTCGTTGGACGGACGTGGTGGCGCCCTGCAGAGGGAGAGCTCACTCACGCCGACTCCGCGACTAAGCAATATTGTCGTCAGTAGGGGGCTTAGTAGTAGGTGGTGTCCTGCGTATGTTAGATCAGAACAGGCGCCACTGAACACCACCGAAGTCACTCGGCAGCAGTGCAGTGTCTCTTCTGGTGGGTTGCCCTTTGACGACTTGACATTGACATTGACTGCTCCCTGTGGATTGCCGGTGTCGGGGCTGCGGCGGGGCCGACCGGGCTGTGGCTGTGGACAGGGTGTCGGAATGAGCGGCGTGGGCACACTGCCTCTGAGGTGGCGCGGAGGCTGGGACAGAAAAAAAAAAAAAAGAAAAAAAAAAGAAAGAAAAAGAAAAGAAAACAGTATATAACATTTTTAATGTTTTTATAAGATAAACAAGGAAAAAAAAAGTTTTTTTTTTTAAAAAAGAGAAAAAAAGACAGAAAAAAGAAGAAGAAAATAAAGAAAGTAAGTATAGAGATACTTTAAAAGATCTCTCAGTCTTGCATTCATACACAAACATACGTACATACATACGTATATTTCTATATACATGCTTACATACATGCATAGATACGCGCGCGCGCGCGCGCGCACGCACACACACACACACACACACACACACACACACACGCACGCACGCACGCACGCACGCACGCACGCACGCACGCGCGCGCGCGCGCACACACACACACACACAAGCACACACACACACACAAGCACACACACACACACGCGCGCGCGCGCGCGCGCGCGCGATGGCACTAATGCATGTAGGAACAAAAAACTGGAGATATGCTATTCGAGTTTAGATTACAGAAGTTGTTGAAACCAAGTATGTGAAAAGATTATTATCCTTGTGTGTGTGTGTGTGTGTGTGTGTGTGTGTGTGTGTGTGTGTGTGTGTGTGTGTGTGTGTGTGTGGCGCACGCGGGTGCTTGCAGGTAGTTTAGTAAAACAAATAGTTGTTGTAAATGTGAAACACAAACCATGTTGAAAATCTGGACCGTCTGTTTATGAAGTATTTTATTCATGAAGAAGCCCTTGTGGCGAAATGTGGTGTATAGGTGGCGCTGCACGAGTAGCGACGCTGTGGTCGATTGTCTGCGAATTTGTTATCTTTTAGGGCTGTTGTGCTTTGTGTTTGGATTTGGAACTGTGCACGATGATTTATAAAGTGTTCAAGATGAAAGATGTAAACCCAGCAAGTTTGTGTGCTTTAATGACTATGACATCTTTTCTGTTGAATTTGTGTGATAGTGCAGTTTCGCATTTCCAACATGGCGGACATGTAAACAATGCAGGTATGTTTTATACCGTGAAACACTTTTAAAATTCAGACACTTAGCAGACACCAGCGCTCACCCATTTCATTTATTTCCACCAGACATTTTATCAGCAAGTTTCAAGAAACAATCAAGTAAAGACAACCAGAAAGACAGCAAATCAAGCAAGCAAGCGGAAGAGAGGACAGAGAGGGGGGGGGGGGGGGGGGGGGGGGGGGGGGGGGAGAAACAGACTGAAGAAGAACGGTACTTACACCCCCCTCCCGTCAATCGTTTTAGCCAGCGTCCGATCGATCAGACCAGTTTCACAGAACAATAATTTTGATGAACTGCAAGCAAGCGTACGTCATTTAAACCAATTTAGAAATGCGAATGTGCTGTGTTTTTCTGAAACCTGGCTGAGCGAAGAAAAATAACAGATGACATTTTAGCTTTGGACGGATTTGGTGTGCCACTGAGAATGGACAGAGACAAGTGCGTGACAGAGAAATCAAGGGGGGGAGGGGTATGTATGTACGTGAGCGAGAAGTGGTGTAACAGTGAGAACGTTAAAGTGCGTCGTCAAGTATGTACGCGTGACGTTGAACTTTTAGCAGTGTCACTGCGACCGAAATACCTGCCACGTGAGTTCGGACAGCTCTTCATGACTGTTGTTTACGTGCCACCATCCGCAAATACTGTACGTGCAGCTGCAGAAATCACGGACTCTGTTCACGCTCTGCAGGCCATGTCACCCGACGCACCGTGCTTTATCCTCGGAGATTTTAATGACTGTGACCTCAATTCAAGCCTGCCTTCTTTTAAACAGTATGTGTCATGTTTTACAAGAAAGGATAAAATACTTGATTTATGCTACTGTAATATACCATCTGCATGCAAGTGTGTTCAGCTCCCCCCTGTTGGTCAGTCTGATCACAATGCCATTCATCTCTTGCCAGCTTACAGACCAAAAGTGAAAACACAACCTATCACTAAAAAGCAAGTGCAGTGTTGGACACAAGAAAGTGTTGATGAATTACAGGCTTGTTTTGAATGTACAGATTGGAATTTGTTTTTTGAATTCTAGTTTTGACATTAACGAAGCCACGATGT
>JADBJO010021036.1:10000-12500 GCA_016801955.1 Conus betulinus | reverse complement strand
ACTAGTGCAGGCAAAGCCTCAGCATTGAAACATGCTGCTGGTGCTGATGACAGTGCTCCATTCAATAAATGCGCCAGGCAAAAGACAAATGAAACACAGAACAAATCATACATTTACACTGCAGTCTGTGTCACTTTCCTCATCAGTAGGCTGCTTTATATTTTATATATCGAAAGAAAATTAAACGAGGGCTGTCCATCTTAGTTTGGAAATGAACAGGGCGTTTCTTCTGTTTAGGGCTAATGGCATGCGTGTCAGTCTTTGGGACCAATGACTTGGACTCTGCGTGTATCCCTATGCTGACGACTGTCCGTGAAAAGCTGAAGACAGTGTGGAATGGGCACCAAGATGCCAGGGGCTCTCTGTCACGTCAGTCTGCCTGGACTTCTCTGGCTTCATGTCAGTCGTCTTAGAAATCCCGGCCATCGTTGCAAGGGTCCAGTCTTGTTCCGTGGACTTTACAACTGGTCGAGCTGTAGCTGATTGTACGCTATCTGCTTGTTTCAGTACAGGGGACAGTGTGATCTCTCTCTCTCTCTCTCTCTCTCTCTCTCTCTCTCTCTCTCTCTCTCTCTCTCACACACACACACACACACACACACACACACACACACACACACACACACACACACACACACGCACGCACGCACGCACGCACGCACACGCACACGCACACACACGCACGCACGCACGCACGCACGCACGCACGCACGCACGCACGCACACACGCCCCCCCCCCCCCCCCCACACACACGTGTACGAGCGTGCGTGCCCTTTTCTTCGTGTGTGTGTGTGTGTGTGTGTGTGTGTGTGTGTGTGTGTGTGTGCGTGTGTGTGTGTGTGTGTGTGTGTGTGTGTGTGTGTGTGTGTGTGTGTGTGTGTGTGTGTGTGTGATGATCACATTATCACATGAGGACAGTGTGTGTGTGTGTGTGTGTGTGTGTGTGTGTGTGTGTGTGTGTGTGTGTGTGTGTGTGTTTGCAAGCAAAATCACGTTGTCTCTTTCAATAGAAATCTTAAAGGACGTCTTTTCTACGTAAATAAGCCTTTATTCTCCTCATATGCCATACTTCATAACTCACTCTAAGAGGTCTTTACGACTATCGAAATTCTCGCTCTGTCTCCCTTGCTCCACTTGTGAGAAAATGGGGCTAAATTTCACGCATCTAATTAAAAGTTAGGACTGCTGACCGCTTTAAAAAGCCCCGGCCTCGTTGTTGGGCCAGCAAAGTAGGTGTTAGTGAGGTTGTGCTTGGCTGGTATCAAGCTTGCAGCGAAAGAGAGAAAGAAAAGCTATTTGCTTTTTTTCCTCGAGGAAAACATGACAACACACTCTTTTCAAGGCAGAACATTATGTAAATTGGACAAGCCGCTAAAAAGAAAAAATCATATCTCAATTTTACAAATCGCTAAAAGAGAATGATATAATAATATGTAAATTGGACAAATGGCTGAAAAAAGTCCCTCAATTACCGAACAGCGTTGTCGGAAGGGTTTGTTCTTTACGGTGACTTATACTTTGACGTGTTTTACTCTCTGCAACAAAGGAGTTGTTTTCACTCTTCGTCTGTCTATAGTTGGTTGGTTTGTCTGTTAGAGAGAGAAACAACGAAAAACCTAGCAGAGAAACAACGAAAAACCTAGCAGAGAAACAACGGAAAAACAGACAGAGAGGTAACAAGATGCAAAGCATATAAACGTACTCCCAGTTTATCCTGAATACGCGTGAGATATTCCTTAAAGAGGAAAAACTGTCTTGGGCTGGTGTAACCGTTAGTAATGGCTTTTCTGGTAAACATCGGCCATAATCTGTGACCTATAATGAACATACTTACAAATTTCCAGAAAGATCGGCCAAGAACTTTCTGAGACATTCCATAAAGAAGAAAACCATTATGGGCCGTTAGTAACGGCTATAACGGTAAACTTAAATATCGGGCACCATCCGTGACCCATAGTGAACATACCTACAAATTTTCAGAAATATCGGCTACGTACTTTGTGAGATATTCCATGACGAGGAAAAACCGTTATAAGAAAAAGAAAAAGAAACACCAGAAGGTGCTGGGGAGGACCCAGAGAAGCACTGTCTCCACCTGCCTTTTGAGCAGTCCTGTACCACTCTTGGAGGCCTGCGCTGTGTTTCCGATGGGTACAGACACGCGGAGGACACTCCATTAAGATGTCAAGGGACATAACTGCTCCTGAACAGAGGTAAATCAGACTACAGGATGCAACTCATAACAGCCTTAAAGTAGCATCCCCATGGGTGTACCAGCCCGTATTTCATGACTGCAGAGCCCACCAGCGAAAAACACCACCCTCCAGCTGTCGAGCACACCCCACAGACCCAACCACCCCTGCCCACGGACAGATGAAGACAGTGCCACTCCAGACACAGCCAAGCATTCGCCATACGGTCTTATGTGCCCACATGAGAGAATCCAAAGTTGTAGTCTTTCCCACTGTCAACAGAACTTTCCCTGTGGTCAGTGGGTCT
>JADBJO010021036.1:0-5000 GCA_016801955.1 Conus betulinus | reverse complement strand
GTTTTCTCAGCGATGGTATTCCACCATTCGTTTTGCATAACTCTAAGCATGCGCTGGAGGTTGCTACAGGCAAGGCGGAATATGACTTTCTTCCCAGGGCAACCTGGCTGAGCTAGGTGTGTTTTGGTGCACAGATCTCTTCTTCGCCAGCAACTTCAGTATGTCCTGGTTGTGCTCGTCAAACCAGTCTTTGCTCTTTTTGGTGGCAAACCCGAGGACTTCTTCCGATGCCTGTAGGATGGAGGATTTCAGGCGTCCCCAGAGTTCGTCAGGGGAGGGATCAGTGGACTATAGGTTCGACTGGAAGTCAGCTTTCACTTCAGCCGACTGTAGGCCACTGATGTTGATTTTCTTGCGTGGGACGCCTCCTCTCCTGGGTCTGGGTTTAAAGTGGAGCCGCAGCTTGCAGCGTACGAGGCGGTGGTCTGTCTGACACTCTGCACTGGGCATCACTCGGGTATGCAAGACGTCCTTTAGGTCTCGCTGGCGCACTAAGACGTAGTCTAGGAGGTGCCAATGTTTGGACCGAGGATACATCCAGGTTGTCTTGAGACTGTCCTTCTGCTGAAAGGTGGTATTTGTGATGGAGAGTTGCAGCTCGGCGCAAAACTCCAACAGCAGTCGCCCGTTGTCGTTGCAGTTTCCAACACCATGATTGCCGAGGACTCCTTTCCAGGCTTCTGCATCTCGGCCTACTCGGGCGTTGAAATCCCCAATGACAATGACCTTGTCTCCTGCAGGGGTGCTCTGTACGAGGTTGCACAGATCGCTGTAGAATCTTTCCTTTTCTGCAGGCTCAGCAAGCACAGTTGGGCATACACACTAAACAGTGTCGCAGACTGGTTGCCGTGCAAAGATAGACGCAGTGACATGATGCGATCAGAGTGCCCCACTGGCAGGTGTTCTAGCTTGGAGGCAGTGGAATCTCTGACCTTGAAGCCAACTCCCGAAAGGTGTTTTTCTGCTGCAGATTTGCCAGACCAGTACAGGGTGTAACCGGAACCCGTGTTCTTTAAGGCTGCCCTCCTCTAGAAAAATGGACATCGCTTAATGCAGCAATGTCTATGGATAGTCTGGCAAGTTCATGAGCAATCAGAGCAGAACGTCGCTCAGGGCGGCCGTTGTCGGACCTGTCGAGCATGGTCCTGACGTTCCAGCATGCAATTTTTAAGACCTTGTACACCCTTTGTGGCGGGTGTTAACCTTTTCTTCTTTGTTGTTGTTCGGCCGCGTTGGAAGATGCCCGTTGACTGTGGCTAGCCAACTGGGGTTAGTGGAGATGAGCTTTGGTTAGGCCACCTTTTCTAGGCCCCTCTCCGTGTGGAGCAAGCAGTGCTGTCCCTAAAGAAGGCTGCTCGGTCGTTCAGGATACTGCCGGGTGAAGTTGTCATCTCCAGGGTCAGCGCTAGACGATTGATAGTCCTGAATCGCCTGCATTATGAGGTCTGGTGCTGGATGTCCCGCTCACTAAGGAAAGTGAAGTGCAACTTGACCGCCCTCTCCTTTCCAGCTGTAGTATTGCCGCGGTGATGCTTAACACCACTGCAGATGGCCTATGCTGCGTTACTGTGTCCATACAACAGCCACCCACCCACCCACCCACACACACACGTGTGTGTGTGTGTGTGTGTGTGTGTGTGTGTGTGTGTGTGTGTGTGTGTGTGTCGTTAAATTGTAAAGCTCACCACGAAAACGTACTGTTCTACCTCTTTTGCATGCTTTTGGAATTTTAGGCAGACTCTTGGAGAAGACCTCGCATATTGATCATTGTTTGCCTTTTTTTGTTTGTTTGTTTGTTTGTTTTTTTTGTGTATGTGTTTTGTTTTGTTTACATATTTCTTTCTAGTGACCTGTTCTCGATGTCTTATTCTGCCGTTTGCCGGCTGTGTCACAGTGGGGGTGGAAATCGGACGGGGGTGGGGTAGGACAGTTTTTTTATTATTGTCTTCCCATATCTGTGAACACACCACGCATTGTTTAGTGGTATATCCCTTGTATTTGTGGCAAAACCATAAGCTGTAGGTGGTATATCCATGTTGGATAGCAAGGATAGATAGGGTGGTTCTTCTGAGGGATTTAAACCAGTCGAAAATCGACCACGGACCGGGATACTGAGTGATTCTGTTGACACATCACACCTTTTTACTGGTATAATGAGTGATTCTGTTGACACATCACACCTTTTTACTGGTATAATGAGTGATTTCTGTTGACACATCACATCTTTTTACTGTTATAATGAGTGATTCTGTTGACACATCACATCTTTTTACTGGTATAATGAGTGATTCTGTTGACACATCACACCTTTTTACTGGAACAATGAGTGATTCTGTTGACACATCACACCTTTTCACTGGTATGATAATAAATTCCTCAAGGACTCTGTACAAACTACATGTCCCTGTTCCTAGAATTGACTTATTCAAATCCAGTTTAACATTATTCAGGTTCATGTCAATGGAATTCGCTCCCTGAATCAACCAAACAACGCCAAGGCATATCAACCTTCAAACACCATTACTTCAACCATCGTATGTGCCAGTACTTGCATACTCCATCCATCACCAACCACCACCACCCTCTTTGCCTTATGTTTTGTACCTGACTATTACGGAAGTGTTTTTGTACTTGAAATGCACATGTGTGTTATTTTGTTTAGTAAGTATGTCTTATTTGAGAACGCGCGCGCGCGCGCGCGCGCGCGCGCGCGCGCGCGTGTGTGTGTGTGTGTGTGTGTGTGTGTGTGTGTGTGTGTGTGTGTGTGTGTGTGTGTGTGTGTATGTGTGTATGTGTGTGTGTGTGTGTGTGTGTGTGTGTGTGTGTGTGTGTGTGTGTGTGTGTGTGTGTGTGTGTGTGTGTGTGTGTGTACTGTGTGTGTGTCTGTGTCATGTGTATCGATACTGCTTCCTGCCTTCTTGTCATTCTCTCGATATCTCTATATCTCTCTCTCTCTCTCTCTCTCTCTCTCTCCTCTCACTCTCACACACACACACACACACACACACACCACACACACACACACACACACACACACACACACACACACACACACACACACACACACACACACACACACACACACACACACACAGTTCGGCTGGAATAACTTGATTTATTATTCATATGACATCCCCTCCTACCCGTGGCGACTGGGCTATCATTATGCATTTCCCCCCCTCCATTTGTGCTTTATTTTCTATACCCCCACCCCCACCCCCCTCCTCCCGGTGCTTCAAAATCGATTGCCTTGTATCTCTTTGGAATTTTTTTTTTTTTGAGTTTTTTTTTTTAACTTTGTTTAAAATTTCATTTCAAACAGTTACATGGACATAGAACATACATACGCAATAAGAATTTTGGAGAGAAAAAAAGAGAGAATTCAGCAATCACACAAGCAAGAAAAAATTCCACATTTCTCATTTGAAATAAAGAAGAAAGAAAAGAAAAATAGGTTTTGAAGAAAAAGTGGAGGGAGAGGAGGAGAAAAAAAGCGACAAGATGAGAGAGAGAGAGAGAGAGAGAGAGAGAGAGAGAGAGAGAGAGAGAGAGAGAGAGGGGGGGGACAGAGACAGAGACAGAGAGAGACAGAGAGAGACAGAAGAGAGGGACACGTTGGATGGATTACATTCAATCAATATGTTGGCATAAGTTACTTTCACAAAGTAAATCACACTGGCCAGAAAACACAAACATAACCAACAATAAAAGAGATAATAATGATGTCAGAACCGACATATGTACAGACTCATCTGCAACATTAGGTAGTCTGTGTGTGCAGAGATCACAGCATAACAGGTTACTAAAAGTTGACAAAGCGTTTGAGTCTGTGAATATGTGTCATAGGATACAGATCGAGCGATGTTTCAGTAGTTAGTCATTCACAAATAATGGTTTGTACACTGACCATTTCACAGTGAAATCTACATGGTTTAATTTTAAGTATGCGATGTGTTCTTCAATTCTATACCGATTCCTTAGTTTCCTTATAAATGCACTTACTTGTGGTAGACTGTTTTGTACTTTACAAGTGTATATATAGTAGTTTTGCGAAGAGAATTATAAAATAAAAGATTACATCACTAGAAATTGCTGCATCATTACCAAATAGTATCAGTGACTCTGTTAGCCGCACATTTTGTGCGTTCATACATCTTTCGTTCATTAAATCAGTGAGATTATTCCAAAAATGAGTGTACATAATGACACCTCCAGAACACATGATCAATACTATCTTTACACTCTCCACAAAAGTCACATCTGTCATTATTTTTTACACCAATTTCCTTTAATATGATATTTGTACATAGACATCTATGTATTATTTTTAGCTGAAACCACTGGAGTGTTACATCCTGTATCTTGTGTGCGTATAAAAAAAAAACAAGATTTCCAGTCATGGGATGTTGAGAGCTTGGCATCCTCTCTCTTTGTCTGGCTGGCTGGCTAGCTGAATCTCTCTCTCTCTCTCTCTCTCTCTCTCTCTCTCTCTCTCTCTCTCTCTCTCTCTCTCTCGCTCTTTTTTTTTTTCTTTTTAAAATTTAATCCCGTATTGTATTGTAGGTCTAGTCACTTTTTGCATGCTTGCTTTGTTATGTCATCTTATTTTATGTGTTGACCCCCTACTCAGGACGAGGACTGGATGTAAAAAAGCACATCAGTGCTTATCTATTATCCTCGTAAATAAAGAATTTTGTCTGGTCTTGTCTTGTCTTGTCTCTCGCCCCCCCTCTCTCTCTCGGGCAGGTTCTCTCTCCCTCTGTCTTTCTCCTCTCTCTTTCAGGGATACTCTCTCTCTCTCTTAATCTCTCTCTCTCTCTCTCTCTCTCTCAAACAGATGCTCTCTTTCTTCTCTCTCTCTTCTCTCCTCCTCTCTTTTCTCTCTCTCTCTTTAATCTCCGCCCCTTTCTCTCATACATCTCTCTCTCTCTCTCTCTCTCTCTCTCTCTCCCTCTCAAAGAGAGCCAGATTCATTATATCTGTCCTGCCTGTCGGCCTGC
>JADBJO010021035.1:15381-20381 GCA_016801955.1 Conus betulinus | reverse complement strand
TTTTCATATCTACTTAGTTCATTTAATGTAAACATAGAAAATCTTGAGAATCAAGATGTCGATACGTTATACCATCATTTTTCAGAATGCAGTACACACTGCTGCGCGAAAGATTCAATTCCGACTGTAAAATCTGTAAAATCAAAAAAACATTCGGGTAATGTCTGGTGGAATGGTATATGTCAGCAGGCAAAACAAGAAAAAATAGAAAAAAAAAAAAGATTACAAAAGAGAAACAAATCCCAAGGAAAAAAAGCGGAAAAAAAACTTCTTGAGAAAAAAAGAGCAAAAAATCACCAAAATAGAGTAATTGCACAAGCAAAAAGGCAGTATTGGTCATCTATATGTCAAAATGAGGTGTCAAACTTTAAAGATATTCAAAAAGTTTGGACACAATTAAAAACGATGAAAATGGAATTAACCTTCCACATTGTCCAATTAATTTAAACAATCTGAATTTCCATCAAATTTTGATAAAGCTGAAGCCTTTGCAGACTTATTTGCGAACAACAGTAGCATTGACAGCTTATCCTTGGACAAGAAAAAACGCCGCGAAACTGAAGAAAAAAAAGACATCTATTATAGCCCTCAACCTACAGAAAATCACTATTTAAATACCGCTATAACATTGCAGGAAGTCCAAGATTGTATCATAAATCTGAATAAAAAAGACATCAGTGGGATTAGATGATGGCATTTCAAATGAAATGTTAGGTCATTTCCCGCAAAATATAATACATTTTCTACATTTGTTTTTCCGAAAATGTTGGGACAATGGAAAAAATGCCCCTGATTTGGAAGGACTCAATTATTATACCAATTCATAAACAAGGAAAACCACTCAAAGATATAAATAGCTATCGACCAATATCATTAACATCTAACATATGTAAATGATGGAAAAGATAGTGTTAAAAAAAGGCTAATTCATCATTGCAACAAAAAACAGTATCATTCCTATCAACCAAGCTGCATTCCAAGCAGGCAGATCTCCAATTGAACACTTAGTAAAAATTACAACTCACGTAAAACATCAATTTGCACGACGTAAGAACATTCTCGCTACCTTTTTGACATTCGTAAAGCATACGAACAAGTGTGGCACAAACGACTAATGTACAAAATAAAGAATATTGGAATCAGCGGGAATATGTACAATTTTATTCAAGATTTTCTACACTGTAGGCACATTCAAACAAAAATAGGAAATACATATTCCAACCCAAGACCTTTACAAATGGGTTTACCCCAAGGTTCTGTAATTTCTCCAATATTATTTAATATTTTAATTTCTGATCTCCTAACAGTCTTTCTAAAGATATTGAAGTGGCTCAATTTGCTGATGATATATGCCTATGGACAAAAGTGACAATGAAAAAGAATACATCATCAAGATCACTGAATTACATCAAAATAAAATATCAACATGAACTAAATAAGATCAATAACTTTTTAAATGAGAACGGCCTTTCTCTTTCCCCAGAAAAAAAACAAATATGATTCTTTTTAATTCTGGTTACGATCCAGGACAACTTCCTACTTTTACGTTGGATGGCATTGTTTTAAACTATGCAAAAAGTGTTAAATTCTTGGGTGTTATCTTAAGCAATAAATTAACTTGGAACACTCATATTGAATACATTTTAAACAAAGCAAGAAAAAGCTTAATTTCCTTAAAATAATTAGCAAACAATCTTGGGGACAGGATTCGAAATCATTAACCATTTTAGCAACTGCCCTTATTCGCTCTAGACTAACTTACGCTCAAGAAGTATTTTTAATGCACCTCAATACCTTTTAAATAAACTTCAGAGCACTGACTGCAAAGCGTATAAAATTGCCCTTGGGGTTCCCACACATACATCTAACTTAGGGACCTATAATGAAGCAGGGATCTGCCCCCTTCAGAACTTCGGAAAGCTTCTACTTCAAAATTTGTCTTAAAGAGCTTCTCACAAAACAATTTTTGCTCAGAAGAAGTATGTTTAAAATCAGAGAAGGATTTTGGAAAACGTGCCAAAAAACATACAGTCAGCAAGGTCTATTTACTCATTTTCCTCTGATCTTCTAAAGGATACCAAAATAGATAAAAAAAAATAGCCCAAAAGCCCACGTATTCACCATTCCAAAATGGGAACACTGTAAAGCCTCCTTTGATATTGATTATACAGATGTTTCAAAAAAGGATTGTCCACATATCTTAAGAACATCTGTTTACACTCATTTAGAAACTAAGTACAATCATCATTTGAAAATTTTTACAGATGGCTCAGTGCTAGAAAATAACAACACGGGAGCAGCCTTCATAATCCCTAGCCTCAAAGTACAAAAGCTCTTCTATCTTGGTAAACAGTTATCGATATTCAGTGCAGAATTACTTGCTATACTTAAATCGTTAGATTTTATTTTAAATTTTCCAATAAAAAGTTCACAAATTTTAATAGGTGTTGATTCTAAAGCAGCAATCTACTCGATTAAGTCTGCATGTCCTTCAATCCGACTTGATATGATATTTGAAATTCATCACATTATTCACCTTTTATCCATGCAAGGCATTACAGTCACTTTTTGTTGGATCCCTCTCATTGTGGTATAGTGCCCAACGAGCGTGTAGATCAGCTTGCACGAAAAGCAGCTCAAAATATCAATTACGCAATACCACTCAAAGTTCCCTTAGATCTGAATGAATGTTTTTCAATTATAACTTCAACGTTAAGACAAAAAGTTAAAACCTCATTGATGAACTCAGACATTCAATATTATCACAATTGTATAAAATTTAGTGATGGGTACAATGGGAAAACGTTCAAACAAGTCTCCTCCTCGTCTAGGGAGACTGAAAGCTTAATCCATAGATTCCGTTTGAACGCATTGAAAACAAAACATTGTCATAATGTTAAATGTATGTGTGGGAAATCCTTAAATGTCAGTCATTTGCTGATTCAATGCCCAAGAACAAGAGAGAACTCCTAAGACATTCGGGTATTGATGGTTACACTGATGGATCGACTTCATTGCCTTACCATATATTTTAAACAATTATTCTGTTCTTGACTCAGTTTGTAAGTGTTTGTTAAATAGTTCAATTGGCCCTTATCTGTAGATCTTATCACTTCTAAAATAGTCAAGGTGGAAAGGGATGGGGGATGAGGGGGGTGGGGGGGATGTCATATTCTAAAGGTTAGTGGTGTAGTCAGATGGTATTATAGATACGCATAACGACTTGCCACTGTCATGTTTACGCGCGCGCGCGCGCGCACGCACGCACGCACGCGCACACGCACACACACACACACACACACACACCAAGGTTAGTGGTGTAGTTCAGATGGTATTAGATACGCATAACGACTTGTCAGTGTCATGTTTACACACGTACGCACGCACGCGCGCGCGCACACACACGCACGCGCGCACGAACGTGCGCGCGCGCGCACACACACACACACACACACCACACACACACGCACACACCACAGACGGATACACGCAACACACACAGATACACATAGGCACGCACGCACGCACGCACACACCTGCCTCCACACCTGACAAGGTCACTGGCGGAGTCAGATGGTATGGTAACAGCACTTTTGTGACCCCTCTCCCACACATTGGACTGCTGTACTCTCATTCGCCAGGATTTTTTTGGACTCTTTATAAGGCTTGGTATCGCTTTCCATAACCCCCTCCCCCCCCCCTCCCCCTCATGCCCGATGGTGTTCAGGCTAAAGGTCTCCGACTTTCTCCTGCCTGCGTAGGTCTTCCGACCCCCCCCCTCCGCCTGCGTATTCCCCCCCCCCCCCCCCCCCCCCCCCCCCCCCCCCTCCCCCCCGGCTTTCGTGTCATCTTTCTATGAAGTTTAATGTCTGTCCTCCAACCTCCCCCACCCCCCCCCTTACCCCGTCCTTTCTATAATGTTCGGTGTTTCTCACTCCACCCCCTCTCCATCCCCGCGGGCTTGTGTCCTGTCTATGAAATTCAGCGTCTTGTACACCCCATACACCATTGCAAGATGTTCGTGTCTGTTTACCGTAAGATTCGGTGACCACCCTCAGGGTTTGGTGTCCTCTTTCTATAAGGTTCCATGTTCATTCTCCGTTTCTTCAAGGTTCTGTTTCTGGCTTAAAACCACAGTGTTTCATGTTCTCTTCTATATCGTTCCATGTTCATTCTCCCTGTTTCTTCAAGGTCTGTTTCTGGCTTCCCTCCCCACAGTGTTTCATGTTATCCTTCTATAAGGTTCGATGTCTCTTCCCCCTTCATCTACAGGGTTTCTTGTCCCCCTTTCGTAGGGTTCCGTGTCTCTCACTTTCCCCCGAGGGTTTTTCGTGTACGCTTTCTGCATGGGTTGTTTGGTGGGGTGGGGAGATGTTCCCTCCCACAGGGTGTTGTGTCCCTTGTAAGCTTTGGCGTCCTATTTTCCCCTCTGCAAGATTTCGTATTCTCTTTGCTGTCAGGCTATATCTCTTCTCCTCCCCCACCCCCCTTCAATGATGAAGTTTGGTGTATTATTCCCTCACTCCCCACCCCACCCCCAGTCTCATTTGTTTTCATATTATCTTTCTATAAGTTTCGATGTTGGTTCCCCCCTAACAGCATTTTTTTCCGTCTGTAAGATTCGGTGTTCCCCTTCCCCCACCCCTCCCCCTGTCATGTTTCGCGGTGCTTATTCTACAAGCATCGATGTCGTCCCCTCCCCCTCTCTCTTTCATGGTTTCATGTCCTTTTTCTATAAGGTTCGAAGTCTCCCCCACCCATCCACACCACACACACACCAGGTTTGGAGACCTTTCTACAAAACGTTCTGTGCGACCCCCCCCCCCCCCTCCCCCCAATCTCCTCGAGACGATGGTCACTCAACCCCCTCCACCCAAACAGGTTTTTTTGTGTCTTTTATACAGGTCGGTGTCCTCCATCCCCCCCCCCCAACCCCCCCAATCCCCCATCAGTTTTTCACTTCCGTGTCCTCTTTCTTTAAAGTTCGGTGTCTCTTTCCC
>JADBJO010021035.1:0-14947 GCA_016801955.1 Conus betulinus | reverse complement strand
TTATAATATCTGTATGTAATTAAGTTTGATATAACTCTATGAGTGTATAATGCAGTAATTCTAAGAGCTAACGATTTTAAAGAATGTCAGTTTTTATGATATTGGAATGCTGCTGAGAATGTTAATGACTTTTTGATGACCATAACGCTTTGGTGACATTAATATTCAGGAAATAACTGGATAGGTATGAAGAATGACTATCATTCTGCCCAGTTCAATGGCATTAATACTTGTACTAGCTGAGAAAATGCCAACATAAAAATTTACTATGGACTCAAGCACACATGCACACACACACGCACACACACACACACATGAAGGAACAAAGGCACATACACGAACAGCCAAAACTGAATGATTACCTGGACTGACTTTCATACACACGTCATTCAGGCGATGTGACTGACCATACCCCTCCAAAGAACTCCACCACGTCAAGCTAACAACAGGCCCCACGAACTTGTCAACACCAACGACACGAACTCACCAGGAGTTCAGACGTATAGAGGAAATCACCACTGACATCATAACGAGAGAAAGGATCGAAGGGTCACAGACAGACTTTTAGAGTTTTTTTCTTTTTATGCTGATCGATGAGGATGAGGATGGTGAGGGTGACCAGCCAGCCCCCATGGAACTGGTGAGTACTGTGGACCACAGGCTGAGAGGTCGTGGGTTTGATTCCCATCGCAGCCATTTGTCAGTGGGATTAATTGCCCCTGACTGGCTACTGCCAAGAGTTGAGTTTGACATTGGCCTTCATGGAAAGAGTTAAACCACACGGTCAGGTTTCATTCACGTAATGGATGCAGTTCTGAGAGTGTTGCTCAAATTGCCTGAGCAACTCTGCCCTTCAGCCCTGCTCTTGTGATAACTTCAATTTTGATTACCTACACATCTCGGATCTCAGGACTTTTTTATCAACAATATCGACAAGTTCATAGGCACTACTGTTAGGCTGACATGATGGCGTCCTCTAGAGGGAGAGGATTACTCACACTAGCTACAGGACTCATAATTGTCATCAGCAAGGAGCTTAGCAGGTGGCGTCCTGTGCATATTGGATCAGAACAGACCCCCATTGAACACCACCAAAGTGATTCACCAGCAGTGTAGTGTCTTCTCTAGTGGTTGTCTCCTGACGATTTGACATTGATCGCTCACTGCCAGAGCTGTGATGGCACAAACCAGACTGTGACTGTGAGTGGGAGCTGGAATGAGCAGCCTGGGGGACAATGCCACTGAGGTGGTATAAAAGATCAGACAGAAAAAATGCTGCCTCTTAAACACATCACTTTATATAGAAAGGCAAGGCGCTGTCAGATGAGCAAGCACACCACACCTGGACAATACCAGTTACGTGGGGCACTGCGCCCATAGCTTTGCACACAACTGATGATAGGCACAGATTGAAGAGGCTGTTATCAGATGTCTATGGAATCTTTGTATTTTCATGACCAAAACCCTGTGGTGGGCCACATTTGCAGCAAGGAACGCTCTGATTTGGAGATTTGGTTCCTTTAGTGCACAATGTACATTCGGCAAACTAGCAGACTGTTTTTAAAGGAATATACATAGTTATCGTTTTTGATACTGAACCAATATCTGATGTTGATAAATTATTTTTTCTGTTGAATGGAGCAATAGAAAACATCGATTTGGCCAAAGGACATTGACTGTACAAAGATGAAACAGCTTTTCAAATGCCATTAGAGTAACAACAATGGATGTAACTACAGTTTGGAGTGGGGACACCATCTGCCACCCTGGCCAATGTTTTAATGATATTCAAGTGAGAGGCACTAACCGGCTTCTTCATCTTGGTTACTTGATGGGAGAGTTCAACATACTCCAAAAAGTTGATCTGATGGTTAGACGTTCAAGGAGGATTCCAAGAAATTGACATGTTTTATTGCATGTTTTCATGTTTTCTTGTTGAAAGTAATTTTAATTTTCAGTGTCAACGTTTGTAACTATAAATATGTATGTCTGAAGTTTTAGGGCAGCGGTCACAAATGTAATTTCTCTTGTAACGAGAGATAATAAAGTTTTCTGAATCTGAATCTGAATCTGACTCTCTGGACCATGTGAGTTGACCGTTGGGGGACTTTGAAACAAGAACAAAAAGCATGACAACTGGACCGCTAAATGAAGGAACAAATAAATTATAGATAAACACAAGGCTTTTCGATTTATGGGGTCTTCTTCAGTCAGGACAAAAACATTCAAAACAAAGAAAAGAAAGAATGAAGAGACAGTCACTTACTTCTTCAACAGGGGAGCAATGGTTTGGTTTAAAAAAAAAACAAAAAATATTTTGAGCCCATTTAGACATTTTCCATGCCTTCAAAAATACCTCAGACCAGGTATTAATGTACTACACAGACCAGGACATAAAATCTAACCCAACTTCAGTCTGGGAATTGCAGGAATTTTAGAATTGGAGGGCTCTCTTCCTGTGAGGATACGTATTCACCGTGAGTCTTCATGAGCGCAAGCAAGCGATCTCGCAAACCTTCTGTCCAGGTCTCAGAATAAATAATCATGCCGTATAGTCTTCAGCAGATACCGCGCTCAAGATACCTGAAGAGGGAGGGTGAGGATGGGCGATCGGAATTCACCTAGTTTCATCTGAATTGTAGTTTTCAAAAGTGTTTCTACGAGCGCCTACTATAGTTTCACGTCCAGTTTGTGCTGAATACCACTTTTTCAATGCCGACTATCATCCAGCTGTTTACTCGGGGGCACACCTCTATTGTTGTCGAGCTTGCAGTAGTTCAGTACCCAGTGAGCCGCTATCAGGAACATTCCTGTCACTCCTCTGCTGTTTCTGCTCAGAAGATCGCAGGGTCAGACCAGCTTCTACTGGCCTTCCATGGTGCTAGCAACCGCTGGTGATGCTGGCTGCACACCAAAAATGAGTGCGTCAAAGCCTGACTTAAGCAGTCGAGTATTTATAGCCTAGCACAATTAGTTGTTTTGAGAATTTTCATTGTGTCTGAAAGTTGATTTACCTTCCTTTCTTCTATGTGCCCATCAAGGTACATGCCAGGTGGTTCCATGCAGACAGAGTAAAATGAAAGGAGTGGGACTATTTTGGGGAAACTACCTGGCGCAAAGATAGGGTCACGGGAGTGAATGCAAAGGCCTGACATTTGACAGCTTCAGTGATTGTCTTTATAGGGCAGTTTCTTGGTAACATTGTTATCACCATGCTTGTACTGAGGGGGGGGGGGGGGGGGGGGGGTTACTGCTGTGTGTCTGCACGTTTGTCGCCACACAGCACTGAACTAGGGTCCCTTTTCAAACAGGTTGTCATGTGTTGTAGGCCTCGGTGTAGTGCCCAGAGCGTGCTGTTTCACACCGACGTACACACAGCTGCACTCACAGCATCTTATCTCATATGTCACACCTTCCTTCTACAGTTTTACCCTTGCGACCTCCTCTACACACCATGCAATCCTCTTTTGCGCTGCATCTTAGTTGTTGGATGGATCTGAACTTCTGTAGGATGCTTTTTACTGTTTTTCCTGGTCTTTCCCAAAACCTTTACTTCAGGTTTGTTTTCTTAATTACATCTTGATATCGTCTTCTCAGTCAGATGAGAGTGGGGTTGATGTTACAACGATCACTGTCTAAATGTTACCTACCTTTCTTGCACCAGTTCTCTTTCTGCTCTTCTTTCTCACTCTCTCTGGGTCTGCTCCAGTGTCTCCTTGACGCGAGAGAGAGAGCTGAGGATGAAATCCGAGAGAGAGAGAGAGCAGAAGTCAATGTGATGATGTTTGCTCCAGAGAGACGTAATTGCTGAAGCGTAGGTGTGTGGAAGTACATGCAAACTATGGAATAATATACTACTTATCACAATATATAGTAATAGGTGTACCAGTAGTAACATATAATGAAAAGGTAAGGTTGAAGCCAAACCCTAAATGAAACTCACGCCAACCACTACTCGAAGTTAACTAGTCCACTGTCATACATCATTTAAACAGGTTTCGAGTAACTGATGCTTAAGAATCACCCAATCAAATAAAAACGGAAAAATAAAAGGCTCTTCGCACACGTTTGCTTGTTACCAAGGCAGCTTTGGTTTCCTAGCACTGATCATTATCGATTCTTCACAGGCGGCGAGTTCAGTCTACAAAGTACTGGAAAAAATTTTCTTTACGGAATACATATCAACGAACCTGCAGGTGGCAATATACCAATTAACAACCTGATCCACAGCTAAAACATAACATGGCTAATTTCGTAGTCATTAACCGGGACAGGACTAGAGACTGTTCTGGCTGTTTCTAAAAAAAACGTTCCAATCCAACTTGGTTTAAAACACACATTTAAAGATGACACTCTGGTTAAGTGCAGGGGACAGAAAGTTAACTGTTTCCCAGAGAAGGAGAGGAAATCACTCATTCGCTTTTTAGCTCCATCTCCTTTTTATGGCACTAATCGGTCACGAAACTTCATTGCAAAAAATTCTACATCTGGGATATTTGGTTTGTTACCCATCGAAAACAAAAACTGTTAAATCCGGCTCCCTCTCTTTACAATATCAAAATAGAATTAAACTAACAATATTCCTTCCCAAATTTAATAAACGTTGCTTCAGAAGAATAGCAACTGGAAACACATTATAGATTTTTCCGCTTTACGGGTGATTATTTTGAGTGTCATTGCGACCCACGTACATTCATATACCTGCAAAATTTTTGATTGCGTTAAATCATTAATATGTATGTTTTTAATCGAATTAGTAGGTGCTATCATTTTGGCAACTAAGATAGATCGATTTGGCCTAGTGAATATGCTTGTTAGTCTACTTTAAGAGATAGCATAGACAAAAAAGCAGATGCCAGCCCGTCTTTGTTCTTTGTCAGATGATAGCAATCGAGTATATAGGCCTTAAGACGAGTTTGAGTATTACTTACTTTGCCATATGCAAAAATCGTTGTGAATAGCATATGAGATATGTGACTGATCAGTTGGTTGTTGTATGCATCAGATCAGCGTGATTAATGGTCAAATTTTTGCCGGCTGAATTTTCATACGTCCCAGCTTGGGATGTGTATCCTGTGAGACCTCTTGGCCAAAGGAGTATGGGGGTGCAAACCCCCTCGTTTTCTGCAATGATTGGGGCAGAGTAAGAACACTAGTATAGCACAGCATGCAATGTGTTTGTGGCTCGTTTGGGTGTAACGGAGTGATGTTATTTTGTTATGGATTAAAGAATATTTCTGTTTCCTTTTTACGCCTTTGGGTCGATGAGCTGTACATTGTCACCCAATCTAGTTGCACACAAATTGACTGTGTTCTGTATCGTTTTAGAGGCAACACATTCAATTTCCCCGGAATATGTCCTACTGTAGAAGCATGTACAGCAGGATGTCCCAAGCATAATTTACAAGCCTTGCGGTCAACACATTGCAGTTTTTGCAACAATCTGTAGGAGCCCAAACGAAAGCTTCTCGGCATATGATGGCTTAGAATATGACCACGAGTGATATTGCAAGACTGTTTCAACGTTTTTACATCCTGGCAAGCTTTACACTGCCTTAAGATTAAAAAAAAAAAACTTTTTCCTTGCTGGTTAAAGAGATAATCAAGGTGAACCTTTCCATGTCAATTTAGATGTGAAGTAGAATTTGACCCGAGTGGACATACTGAAGCGTTATTCCATCAAAGTCGTAAACGACGGCAGATCGACAGGATCCATCACCATTATTGTAATGACACTATTCTTTTTTTTTCATGGGAATGTTTCAGTCGATTTCAAACAGATTTACGAGATTATTTATCTCCTGCCTCATGATACATTTTTGTAATGTTGATTTTAGTAACTTTTGGTGTGTTTTTTCTTAGACAGCATTTATCTCACATACAAGATTGTTTTTCAGCATATCTGCACCAACCCCCTAGGTTACGATGTTTTACCGTTACGTGCCTTGTGGGAGACATGCTACAATATATCAAATAAACATTGCGCAATTTTTTTGTACGGACCTGCGGGTGTCAATGACCCATTTTTAACGATTTTAAACTTTGTATGTTTTCTACTGACTTGCAACAACCCTTCGTTCTGAACAAATTACTAATGTAGTTTAAAATGCCCAGTCTGCTAATTTTCTTAAGTTATAAAGCAATCTAGCAGGACCACCATGCTAGCACGGCTTTATTAACATACAACCTGGCACCAAATACTCTTCGAATGGCAAATGATGATTAATTTGTGTGGTAATTTTACAATGTGGTAGGTGATCTTCCTTTGTCTGCGCCCCGTGATTATAGGTATTTTTCATTTTATCACAAAATAGCTCTAAGCCTTTAGCCCATCACCATTATTTACCACATCCCCAACGTTTTCTACATGGAGGACGTATTAGAGCTACTAAGAGTTGTTTTTTTGTGTTTTGAGTGCGGACACTTTGGGGAGATTTTCACTGGTCTTACAATGGGGTCATTACATGACCTGGCTTCACCAAACTGATGGCTTACCACAATATCCCAACCGTCAGAATCTTTTCAAAAAAAACAAAGATAATTATTGGTAAGGTGTTAGCATTTCATTACAACACGCGTCCAATTTCAACTGATGATGATATCTATCGTGGAAGGGAGTCGTTTAATTCGCACTATAGTTGGGCCATATGCACCCACCGTTCCCCCCCGGCTTGTCATTTATTGGTGTATTAACGGTTTCAGCGCCACACCCCCCCATGTTTCGCGTTTGCTTCTTTTGTCTTTTTTTGTGGAGACGTGTGGGCACCTTGGGTACAATTCTTGTGGAGACTTTCTCGACGCTTGTCTTTGAAACATGTTCAGCGAATGCTTTGTTTTACCGATGAGGGTGTAGAATTTTTGATTATCAATAACTGGAACGGGGAGATGGAGCCCTTCCTGTGCTTTTGTTATAGTTTTTTGTTTAATTTTTGCACGTTTTGAACCGGTCCTTATGCCATGAGAAAGCGCATGTTTAGGCCCAAATACCGCAGCACCAGTAAAGCGATTGCTCCTCTTTGAGACTACTACTCGGGTAGAGTGGACTTAGCTTTTTCATTTCGGGTGGTTTTCTTCTTTTGTTTTTAATATCTCTTGGTTATTTCTGTGTGTTTGTTTTTACAGGTACACGCTTCTTATATTATATCCTTGGTCCACACACATTGTCCTGGTTATGAAGTTTTTGTGTTGTTGTTGTTTTTTAAGTCTGAGTATGACATTTGGTTATGAATATCAGCGGCCAAGAGAATCATTTTGTTGAATGTGTTTTGAATTAATAGCTACCATTTCTACCTTTGGTTTCATATGTCAACAAGGTCTTTCTCTGGCGTCTCAGAGGATAAGGAAAAAGCACTTGAACTGTTTTTATCCCAGTTGGTTTTTTTAAAATCTTGCTAATTGTATGTACCGGTATTTGTCTTCAGGCAAAATTTTTTTTTTTTATTGTTCGTCACTCTGCTCCTTTATGTAATTGTTCCTATGCAACGTGCTACAGTATGATCACTTCCAAGTGTGGCATCAAAACTTTTGCAAAACGCAATCAAAAGTGCTAAATGGGGGGCCCGGCGGGGATCAGTGTCAGATCTCATTGCGCCCTGTGTTTTTCTCGATGGGCTGGTGAATGTTCAGGATCCTAGTTATGATCCCATCATAAGCAAAGAAAATGAAACAATCCACCACGTTTGCAAGAAACCGAGTGATGTTATGGATGACAAACCTTCTGTACACCAACAGGGAGCGTGAGCAGTAAATCTCCGGCATATCAACCAGCTTTCTTATGAGCTGTTGTATGTTGTGTTAAACCATTCAGTATTTTTCTCGTTGCATGGCACACTTTAGGCAGATAGACAGACACCAATGTTGAGAACACACGTTGTTATTGACTTTTTACTGTTGGCCGCGCACGATATAAGTTCGCAAGATCAGCGGTGCCAGGTGATGGTAAACTGAGTAGTCAGACGATTCGCGATACTTATGCAGTCCTGACTTTGTTCCTTTGTGTCAAAAAAAAATCGCAGTGGGCATGGGGGATAATAAAAAGTGTTGGTAAATTTGGTAATTTAGTTTTGACACAATTTAGTGATCGCAAAAAGCAATATCTTGGTTACTTGCTCGATTATCCATGTGATGTGACCCGTAAAAATGCTTCGTTCGTCTGAACTCACAAAGCAACACTATTCCATTAGCAAACCCATTATTCAAGGAGGTATCAGACATTCGTCCAATGGACACAACTTAGCACTTACGAATAGCCAGGCGGCTGTTTGGGGCGTGGAGTTTATGTGTAAACAAATTAAGTAATAAGATATAAGCTAACAGAGACGACGATGCGAGAGGCAGGAGTAGAGGGAGCGAGAGAGAGAGGAGAGGAGAGAGAGATGAAGACGAGAGAGCGACGAGTTTTCTCATTTTCAAGATAAAGTTGTACTCAACTTCTTCTGCTGAGTATTAGAAACCTGTGCAGATAGGGTTTAAATTTCTGTTGCTGATACTTAAATCTATGTCTTCCTATGAAATACGGACCACCACTTTTTCCACATGTCCTGAGTAGGAAACATAAATCTAACACCAGTAACTCACAACGTCATGAGTAGTGCCACCATGAACGCCGTCTTCTCTACAGTGGGTAAAACGGCCAAAGTTCATGACGCCGGGGATGAGATGGAAACAACTCCGGGGGGTAAGGTGGCATGGTGGGTCTCGTGGTCTCTCCTACGGTAGCGCTCCAGAACAGCCCTGACGGGACACTGTCTCCCAAGTTCCCCAAGGGCCGGCATGGCACACGGGCCTCCTCTCAGCCAGTCGGGGGTGAAGGCCGTGTCAAGCAGCGTCTTGTTGTTTGGCCTTCAGGTTTGGCGTGACTGATGAAATTTCACATCAAACAAAGCTCAGAGCATTGTAAAGCATTAAAACAAAATAGTGTGTGGCGTGCGTGGGTGTGTGTGCGTGTGTGGGGTGTCGTGAGTGTGGCTGTGGGTGTGTATTGTGCGTGTTGTGTGTGGTGTGTGTGTGTGATGTGTGTGTATGAGCGCGCGCGGCGCTGCGCGCGTCTCTTTGCGGTCGAAGTCATCATTTCAGCAGAATTATTTTCTTTAACTCTGATTCTGTTTTTTAAAGCATGAGCTGTAAAAGATAGAGGTATAAGATCAAATATTGTATGTGTAAATGTTAATCCCTGAGAAAGGTTCATTGTTGATGTCTGAGAAAGGCTCGATCACTTGGTCATGTATCTCTAAACATTCCGTTTCATTTTGCTTAAGTGATAATTTGTGCACTGATGAGGCAATTTCCGTTTTTGTGTGAAATGTTTAATTTGCGCTTAATGCCCTGAAGAAATGTCCTTTTTCTTGTTTCTATATGTCTATTGATATTCGGGTGCACGTTTTTTGGGAGTGATTACTCTTGCAAAATCATGACACAGATTTTTCTGTTGGGGGATTATACAGCGTTTTCTTATTATATGGTTTTTAGACTTTGCTTGCGGGGGTGACTTCAACGTCATGGACTTCCATAAAACCGTCATCACTTTCCCGCGGTTTAAGTTCATCAGAGCCCAGCAATCACACATGGTCTGTCCAAGACTAATCTAAAATGTGAGTACTATGTGTCCGACAAACATAACGAATTACCAAGACAAAAAACCCGATTGATTCGTGAAACCTCACAGGTAGTCATCAGGTTTGTAATCTTTATTTATGTTGTCCGGTGAGTGCTGTTCATCATGCGCGAAGAAAGATAATCGCAGGTCGAAACGCGTCGTGGTTGAAGTCTGTATTTTTTGGTTTATTTTTGGTGGCTGATTATAAGTTCATGACATTTAAAGGATGTTTGGTTTAGATTTACCGCCTGCAGTGGCCTCAACGTTGAAGTCGACTTTTCAGGGCGTCAAACTCACAAGAATCAATAACAAACAAAAATACAAACAAAACAAAACAAACAAACGTTGACATCACAAAACAAGTCAACACTATCGGGGGGAAAATCACTAGTCATGAACACAAGAATCACAACATTAAAATGCAGTTACGTCCATTGGGTGGGTAAACTGTGTGACGAACAGAAGGGTAACTCTTCCTCCCATGATGAAATGAACAGACGCCCGTAACTCCGAACCAGTGCTGCTTAGGACACCAAATTCGCCTGGCAGAAAAGAATGACATTTTTGGAGTTATGGGCGGTCTTCATCGTTCATGGGAGCAACAGTTACCGTGCTTGTTCGTTAATAGCTGTTGACCGTGTCTCTGCCCTCCTTTCAGATTCCCTTCGTCACCATAAAACTATGGACATCTGCAGGTTTTTGACGTAGGACTTGTTGAGAACGTTCAGACATCCCCTCAATTTACACTCCAGATCAATGGGGGAGGACAGTGGAAAATAAAATAAGAAACTTCCAGTGCCACAGAATCGTAAGTTCCCTACGACCGAAAAAGAAGGCACTGCTGTATGGAGAGCATAAGCCCACTCATGACAATGTGTACAGTTTCCACTAACAGCCAGATCACAACAATAGCAAACAACGACAATAGCGACTATAGTAGTAGTAGTAGTAGTAGCAGCCAGCGAGCAGGCAGCAACAGCAACAACACAAACAGCAACAATAAAAAAAAAACTCCAATGTCATTACACTGCTATGACAGACAAAAAACCAATCCAAAAGGAGAGGGGGTGCGGGGGGGGGGGGGGGGGGGGGGGGGGGGGGGGGGGGGGGGGGAGGGAGAAGACACAAAGAAGAAAGTAGGTAAGTAGGCAGACATTAGACTTCTTCACTAGAAGCCTATAGGGGAACGTCCCTCTAACCCAACTTGAAGACAGAACTATTCAATGTCCGCGCTTTGATCTGTCTCTTTTCGTTCCACTGGATAGTGACTCGTCAGGGAGGCATAGCGGATTGCGTCCGGTGCTCCCTGGCATCAAATGGAGATATACCAAAGCCTATAACTGTTGTGGGGGTCTCTCATCGCCAAGCGTTCAACAATGGAATCCCAAGGCACCCAAAGCAGCCAGTGAAGGTAGAAAAGTAAAGTAAACCGCAAAGAAAGTGTGGTCAGGAAATAAATGCTGAAAAAAAGTAAATCATGGTACAAAACAGCATAAAATGCAGGGGATAACCCTTGAGCCTTTCCTTGAGGATCCTCAAAGGGAGGATAGTGGTCAGGTAATAAGTTGCCGGAAAAAACTAAAATGATTATATAAACAGTGTAAAATGTAGGAGACAATTCTTTGAGCCATTCACTTTAGCTGATCCTTTACGGATACATAGTGGTCAGGGAATACATTGCTGAAAAGCTAAATCATTATATAAAACCTGTGTAAAATGTAGGGGACAATCTTTGAGCCTTCGCTAGAAGAAACCTTTCAGGATGAAATGGAGGATCAACAGAGTTGTCAAAACAGTCAGCTCCACCATTTGATAGCTAAACATTGTCAGTGACGTAATGCTGACAGCAATCCGACGATTGGTGCGAGATCCGTTCTTCGCGAAACACGCCCAACGCTCGAAGTCCTGTTTTTATCGGATCTCACGTAGAATAACATATACACAGTCTTTAGACCAGCCCGTGTGACTCTCACAGTAAAATAATACAGGGTATGGTGTCTGCAGCGCTGTGCCTGATCCCGAAGCTACTTTCACTCTTTCACTTCTATATCCAGTATCCAGCACAAGCACAGTGTCTCAATGGAGGCCACAATCAGCAAGAAACATGAAAAATCAGTTGGGTGTCCCGGCTGTTGTCTCACAGTTACGTTCTACTGTTCTACCGCCGCCAAGAAAAGCTGAAACTATCAATGAGTGCCATTTCTTTTCAGTGGTTTTTTTCTGAGCGCTCACCTGGGCGGGTAGCATATAATCTTATTTTGACAGCTGCAGTATCCTTGTTAAATATGAAAAAAAATGGGCATGCACCCCCGCCAACACCTTTCCTGCTACGTCGTCGACCAGTCTGTCCTGTGATTCCACTGCCCGTCCCTACAGGTGACAAACCAGGACCCTGTGCTCTCCATTAACACTACACGCATGCATGTTTTTCAGTTACCATGGACTAGTTACGGCTAAGACACAGATTTAATCCCCACCTCTCTCCCACCCCCGTTTTTTTTTTTTTTTTTTTTTTTTTTTTTTTTGACTGCTTCCTCTCCTAGCATTGTACCATTTTAAACCCGGTGCTCTTTTGCACCGTCTGTTCTAAAAATACTTATGATTAAATCACAGGGAAACTTAGGCACATCCATGAACACACACCACACACACCACACACACACAACAACACACACACACACACACACCACGGCATGCAAATCACACTCCTCCACGATTAGCGTGTACGCACACAACCTGCCAATGCGTGCGCCTTCGCGCGTGCCCACACAACACACAGACACAGTTGCAACAGCCACAAAGACCGCACGCACGCACCCCGCTACGCCCCCACCGCACCAACATGCCATGCATGCGCGAGTGCGCGCGCGCGCGCGCGCACTAACCCACACACCAACCACACACACACCACACACCCACACTTCTAACCATGGAAAATACGCCTCGTACCCACACACCTATTGAAACACACAGCATACGACCACACACAATCTCTCTCTCACAAAACACGCAGTGCGCGCGCGGCCGTGCATACACACACAAGTCAACGTGGTTACAAAGGTCACCACACAACACACACTGCACGTTGCACACAGTAAGACGCAGACGCATGCGTACGCACTTTTTTTGTTCACACACCATGCATGCGGAGGGCGCAGCGCGCCCGCCGCCGCGCGCTCACGCACAGCACACAAACAATGCCAGCGCATACGTACAACACTGAAACACATCATCGCGTACACACAATCTCTCTCTTCACACGCACGCAACTGCGGCGCAAAATTATTCTTTGCATCTACAACATCTCAGCCACACCGCAACATGCCACACACCACACATACACCACACACACACAACACACACACAACACACACACACACACACCACACACAACACGCAGAGGCATGCAGCATGCAGGCAATCACACCCACACACACATCACACACACACACACACACACACACACCCACACACCCACCAGAGACACACTTTTTAGCGGGAGGCAAAACAGGCACTGCACCCTCAAACGTAGCACTAGCCGGAATTGGGGAACTTAGTATAGCCCATTTAAGTTTGACATTCTGTGTGACCTATTGGTGCCAACGTTTAAACTCCAAAAGTGATTGACCCTTCAACTCTGCCAACGTAATGTTCAGTCACTATAACATTTAAACTAATAGCAATATCACTCTTAAAATCTATACAGATGGCAAGGTTACCACCTTGGTAAGAAATATTTCCATGTTACTGGCGGAACTTGTTGCCATTATTATGGCATTAAACTTTCTTCTTGATTTTCGCGATTTCCTGCATTTCAAATACTACTTTGTGTTGATATCCAAAATCAGTCCCCTACAAGCTCTAAAATTTTCGAATACAAGTGTGAGACAGAAACTCATATTAGAAGTCTACCATTAATTCATTTTTTTTCTTTTACGTGGTTCTACGGTCGATTTTTGTTGGGTTCCATCACACTGTGGGATTATCTGCGAATGAAAGGGTACACCATTTAGCCAAAAAAGGCTGATATCACTGAGAACTATTTAACAAAGATCTATGCATTCCTTTATCCTTACATGAGAGTTATAGTCTTTTAAAAGACGTATCCTGGAACTCTATTTTAAATAAGGGAAAAGGGCACCAAACACAAAAAGGGGATATGATTTAACAAGATATCAGACAATTCAAAAACAGGTATCAAAGAATCTCTACCAAGAGTGGCTTTTAAAAAGTTTGATTTTAGCTTTAGATTTAGGCCTTGGATTGCCTTGTTAAAACCAAACTTCTGTAAAACACTGTACACAGGTGTATTTGTGGCCAGCAATTAACGGTCACTAGTTTCATCTCATGCTTTTTTGTGCTCCGATAGAATGCTGAAACCCTATTTTACCTGCTTGGTTGTTGACCAACTGAACGTCCCGATGATCAGTCTTTGAAGACGTCATCTCTCAACGAATCAAACATTTTTGATAGTTGTCAAGGACTGATTTCCGGCCCCTTGGACCTTTCCTCTCTGTCTATGTTACATTTTCCCCATCTTGGTGTTCGTGCTCTTCGTGCTTTTTTCCAGTTTGGTTCAGTTAGGTGTTTTTTTTTCCTTATTATTATTTATGTTATTCTGGCCTCATTGCATTTACCCTGCTCCGGTACGCCCCACTCCACCCCACCTTCGCTTGTGTACACCCAAACCCCCCCCCTAAACACACATTCTTATTTGATTCCTTTTCACACACACCCACACACCCCCCCCCCCCACACCCACACACACAACACGTACCTCTGTCTCAGCTCCCTGTAGGTGGCTCGCGTTCACTTCACGACCGACGAACCCCCACACCCCCCCCCACCCCCCCCACACACCCCCACACACACACACACAACACAACACATGAGGCACGTGCAGGGAGGACACACGTGGATGCAAAACACGCAAGGACACAGGGACACCACCACAGCGCGCTGCGCGTCGGGACACACACCAAATCACACACACACAACACACCACACACAACACCCCACCCATCTATAATATATCTCTCTCTTATTAAGATATCATATCAGGCTGAACCCTTCCGTCGTGGGGGCAACCCGTGAGGTACCACTTCTTCCTCCTTATAGCCTGGATTGGCAAGATTTGAAAGTGCGCGCCCCCCCGAGATGCAGATTATCTCTATAGGCTGATGGCCCAGTGCCCGTAGCAAGTAGAACAGTCCTCAGCGTGTTTTTGCATTGCCCATTTCTTGTCTTTAGGCCAGGGACTGTTTTGAGAACCTCCCGAGTGACTGTGAAACCGGGGTCGGGGTCAGTCCGTTTATAAGTCGTGCCTTTTCCGGCCCAGTCCCGTTCTCATTT
>JADBJO010021034.1:25000-30277 GCA_016801955.1 Conus betulinus | reverse complement strand
GTAATGCGCACAGTAACAAAAAAAAGAACAGTGTTATGACAGTACAGTACAATAGAATACTGTTCAATATGGTCGCATGCAACATACAACCTTTACAACCTTACGCAATATAGAACAGTGTAGGCAGAAAAAAGAATAAGAACAGTGCAATGCAGTACATTATGATGTAATAATCATAGTACAGTGCAATACTGTTCACTATAGCGAAACACAAGACATTGCAACAAAGTTCAGAAATAACGACACAGCACAGTACAACGCACATCAATACAATACTGTACAGTACCAATACAATATAATACAACAGTATAGTACAATACTGTACAATATACAACAAAATACATTATAATACAGTTCTATTCAATGCAGTCTTATCAAATCAATCCATTCCACTACATTGCACCAGAGCACACTGCAGCGCGTATTTATGTTACAATGGCATTAAGTTGGTAAGTTTTGTTCAGTCTCTTTCACACTGAAAAAAAAAGCTACCATTGTTGTTGTCACTTTCGTGATTACTATTTTCCTCTGTCATTAATGTTATTCATGCAGTTAGTTGGTTTGTTTACCTGTACATTTGTTTTAAAGACAGCAGATTTTAACTCAGTTCAAATGAAGGAAAAATGATATCGGTTATCAATAGGGCAAAAGAAGGGGGGAAAAGTATGTGCGTGCGTGCGTGCGTGCGTGTGGTGCGTGCGTGCGTGCGTGCGTGCGTGCGTGCGCGCGCGCGCGTGCGTGTGTGTGTGTGTGTGTGTGTGTGCGCGCGCGCGCGCACACACACATGCGTGCTTTCACATGACCGCGCGCATGGATGTGATGATTTATTCATCAGGCAGTATTCGTTTATTAGCTGGTTAGTTACATTCATGTTCAACGTCCACAGCTAGCAACGTTAATATAGCAGACGGGGATAACCATTCTAGAACAGTCGGGGAGGTTGGGGGGGGGGGGGGGGGGGGGAGCGTGGAAGGGGGAGGGGAATGGAACGAACAGAACACCTGACAGACACCACCAGCATGGATAGCGGTATTAACCACTTCAAGACTGGCCGCCAGCGGGATGTGAACCCGCTCAGCGGCAGTTGAATATTTAACCCATTCATCTCCCCCTGTCTTTCCTTTCCTGTTGTCCAGGCGGCCCCAGCACTCCATCCTGATGACCTTCATCCAGCCTGACATCCGCGGCATGCTGCCCCGCTCTCTGGTGGACTCCGCCATCCCGGGGTCCATGATGGACTTCTTCAGCGACCTCAGGGCCTGCCTGAAGGAGGACGGGAAGCTGACCGACTGACCGGCCCCCCTGGCACCGACCGGCCACACGCAGACACGGCGCTGAGCAAACTGACCAAAAGCTACGTCCTAGTTCGGGAGGGACAGGGTTGAAATTTTGAGGGAAAATGAAAAAAAAAATGCAGGTTATCCCTTTTATATAGGAACTGCACAAAATCTGCAGCTTAAAGGTAGAATATCCCATTTTAGTAACCAACCAGATTTACAGCTTATTCCAAGATTTAGATAGGGCTTATCTAACAGACAGGATGCCCCTTTATAGCAACTTACAAAACCATTTAGCGTAGTCCGGGAAAGTTAGAGTTAATTTCTTGTATGGCAGATTACTCGATAACGAGCAAACCGACAGAATATGCAAGTTTGTCCGGTAAAACTAGGGTTGAAATGAAACAAAAAGCAGAACATTTCCTATTACTTTCAGACCAAATCTAAAATTTAGTTTCGTAAAGGTGGGGTTACATCTCAGAATGCAGATTATACAGTAAATATCCAACTGACAAAATCTACAGCACAGTTAAGGAAAGATTAAAAAAAAAGGATGATTCCCAAACAGCAAATGACGTAATTCCCAAACAGCAAATGACCTAATTCCCAAACAGGAAATGACCTAATCTTTTATTTAAACTGGGAAGGATGAACAAAAGGACGATTATCATCTAATAGCAGCTGGACAAATGTGCAACTTAACCCGAGAAAGATAAGTTAAAACAGAAAAAAAGGCTAAATATCCCTTAATGGCGACTGACCAACTATAAACCTGTCCAAGGAAGACAGGGTTACGAGACAGAAAGAAAAAGAAAAGCAGATCATCCCGTTATAGGTAATTGACGAAATGTGCGACGTAGTACTACGTAGTATACGGTGAAGAAAAGTTTTTTGTCACCTTCTTAAGATCAAACTGATGTGCATTTTACATATTTCAGGTAGGTGAAGAGAGGTAATTTTTGTAAAGGTAGTTATTCCTTGAATAGCAAATTGACCAAATTTGCAGTGTAGTCAGGAAAATGCATGGCTGAAATAAACAAAGAAAATGGTAGGTCACCCCTGAAAAGGAACTGACCAATTCTGCAATTTTGTCCGGGGAAAGAAATGATCAAAATGAATGAAAGGGAGGACATCTCCTAACAGCCACTGATCAAATCTTTTCATTCGTCCAGGAAAAATTGAGTTTTTTAAATAGCAGGTCGTCATCTAATTGCAAATAACCAAATCTACAGCTTAGCTTGGGTTAGGATAGAGTTGAAATTACCGTAAAAAAAATGAAAAGTTAATTTAATGCATTCTAATCTAATTATATGGCGCAGCATTACCTATCTTTCCAGGACTAAGTCGGCGGAGATTATTCAAGTACTCGACGGCCGTCTAGATGACCATCCCTGGCAACCAGTCACACCATGTATAATTATGTCATTTTGGGCTTAGAGTGCGAAAAGAATTTGACTAAAAAAAAGTTGTGCACATGCATATATGTGTATGTGTGAGTGGATGCGTGTGCGTGCGCGCGCGCGCGCGTGTATGTGTGTGCCCCCGAAAAAATGAATGCGTCAGAGAGAGAGAGAGAGAGAGAGAGAGAGAGAGGTGTTTAGGACTTTGACGCGGAAACATTGTATGCGTTATTGTCCACTGATGGAAGCTGGACAGCAAACGCTTGTGACTGTCGTCTTATAATGAAAAAGGTTTAATTTTGGTGCTAATTTCGTCTCTTTTCTGTTGTGAACTATAAGTGTACTCAAAGTCATTACAACATTCAAGTCAACGTTGTTCAATAGTTTTGAAAACTGTAATGCGCAGACCCTTTACATTATGATATTGCAGCTGAGACTGTCAGTCAATACAGTACAATCACAATATACAGGGCAATCACTATGTACAAGACGATCACTGTGTATGAAACGAGAAGGAGATGGGCTGGTCACTTTTTTTGTGTGTGTACAGAACAAATAAAAGACAGGACTGTCACTTTGTACAGGACGATCACTGTGTACAGGATTAGCAGGAAAATGGTGCGATCATTTTGTACAGAAAAGAAAAAAGATACACCCGAAGGTGCAGGAAGGACCCAGAGAAGTAATGGGTATAGAACGATCACTGTGTATAGGATTAGTAGTAGATTAGGCGATCATTTTCGTACAGAACAAGTAGAGGATAGGACGTCACTTTGCATAGAGCAAATAGGAGACAGCATATAGGGAACACAGAACGACCACTTTGCATAGAGCAAATAGGAGACGGGTCGATCATTTGGCAATTAGGAGACAACAGACAGGGGATAAGACGATGGCTTTGCGCAGAGCGATTTCTCAGCACAGGACGATCATTGTGTGTACAGGTAGGAAGAAACTCCAGGGAGAGCGTGACAGCAGCAGGTGTTCAGAGAAGAAGCCCCCCTCAGACAAGTGTTTCGACCCTGGACTCCTTACAGTACACTCTGAGGGGGCCGGGCCACATCCAGGTCATGACTCCCACATGCCCTTCTACTACTGTCAACTTTTTTTTCTCTCTCTCTCTCTGGCGCTGCAGGGATTCGAACCCGCAACTTTTGGATGGATGGGCGTCTTAGGGCGTGCCTTTTTAGACGGATGTCTTGCCCCTCTGCTGACAGGACACCTGTTGTAAGTTGGGGAATTTCAGCCTTATGAAGGTCACTTTTGTTCCTCCTCGACCAGATCCAGCTGGAACTGCCTTTCGGCAGAACAATGAGGAAGACAGAAGGATCTAATTTAAGCAGGGAGATGATTCTGTACAGAACGAAACTGAGACAGGGCGTGGCACTGTAGAGGACCAGCAGGAGACAGAACAGTATTTCTGTGACAGACAGACAGACGCTGTGTTCAAGACGATCACTGAACCTGAACAAGACAGACGTGAGACAGAGGAGTACCACACTATGTGCAAGATGATTACTCTGTATAGGACGTTCTTGCACGGGACAAGGAGGAGACTGCATGACGATTGTAGACAGGGCAGCCAGGAAACAAGACGATTGTTCTTCACAGAATAAAGTGGGGTCGACCACTTCAGACAGGAGGATCACTCCGCGTAAAGAACAACAACAGAAAACGGGATGATCTGCTCTGTTTCCTGGAGACAGGAAATCACTCTGTACAGGAGGAGACAGGAAATCGGTACTCGGTACAGGAGAAGTAGAACAGACAGAACGATTGTCGGTATAGAACAAGCAGGAGACAGGGCGACCACAGTATACACAGCAAGTAGAAGAAAGGACGACCACTTGTACAAGCAGGAGGCAGAACGACATTTATACAGTATAACTAGAAGGCAGGACGACCACTGTATATAAAACAAGTAGGAGGCAGGACGACCACTGTATACAGAACAAGTAGGAGAATGCACGACAACTGTAAACAATACAAGTAGAAGGCAGGACGACCACTGTATACAGAACAAGTAGGAGAATGCACGACAACTGTAAACAATACAAGTAGAAGGCAAGACGACCACTGTATACAGAACAAGTAGGAGAATGGACGACAACTGTAAACAGTACAAGTAGAAGGCAGGACGACCACTGTATACAGAAGAAGTAGGAGAATGCACGACAACTGTAAACAGTACAAGTAGAAGGCAGGACGACCACTGTATACAGAACAAGTAGGAGAATGCACGACAACTGTAAACAGTACAAGTAGAAGGCAGTACGACCACTGTATACAGAAGAAGTAGGAGAATGCACGACAACTGTAAACAGTACAAGTAGAAGGCAGTACGACCACTGTATACAGAAGAAGTAGGAGAATGCACGACAACTGTAAACAGTACAAGTAGAAGGCAGTACGACCACTGTATACAAAACAAATAGGAGAATGCACGACAAGTGTAAACAGTACAAGTAGGAGGCAGAACGACCACTGTATACAGAAAAAGTATAAGGCAGAGTGACTACTGTATACGGAACAAACAGAAGACAAGACGACCAGTCTGTACAGAACATGCAGACAGGACAACTACTGTATATCGAACACGT
>JADBJO010021034.1:0-20000 GCA_016801955.1 Conus betulinus | reverse complement strand
GCTGCCCCCGCCCACCACGTGGTCGGATAGTCTTTGAACACCTTAAGTGAACTGAACTAGAAGCCAAGGCCTACTCGGCTTCCATTGCAGACACAGGTGCACGCTACAGAAGTGTAACGTGTGTGTTGTGGCTTGCTTTATATAGTCGTGGCATTTTTTCAGTTTCTATAACCGCCATGCAACTACAGAGATCAGTTTGCGAGTGCACACTCAGTATGTTTTGCTGAAATAGAATCGTTTTTACAAAACAGTAATACAAATCGACTGGCTTTAAAGTAAGTTAATCTCAGTAAACCGTAGAACGGTAAGCCATTGTCAGTTTGTGATCTTGTCTTTCTCTCATATAGGATGTAATGATGAAAAAAACAGTTCTCGCTCCCATCCTTGATATTCCCCCTCGACTACTGTCTAATCTGTTTTATTGTGCAAATTCCCATACTCCCCTTGCATATGGGGGAAACCAAACAAAAGAAGGACGAAAAACAAAACAAAATCAAAAACAAAAACGAACCGAAGGAACAAAGCGCCACAACGAACTGAAAAAAAACATACCCATAAAAACTGCTGTGCATAGAACCCACGAAAGAAGAAGGACAAACTAGGGGGGTAAAATCAAAGCATTCACGACGGTTGAAGAATCTGGGACCTTCTTGGTCTTCTTCAGCAGGGGGGGGAGACGGGCAACACCACTCGTAGGCAATGTGAAAACGGTTTCCGATAGACAACTTACCCCTCAAGAGGTGGGTAAAAAAGTGGGGTTTATCATAACTTGATAATCCAATTTCAGAGTACAAACTACGGCAGTATGATAAGCTAGAAACATTTCAGCTGATTTGTCGACCTTTGATCGTTAGACTAGAAACATTGTCTCTGGGTGTTTGAATTGGAAGGATGCGTGGATTATAAAACAGATAGAACCTGAATCAAGATCAGATTGTTTAAAACTTTTGGCGTTTGTTTTTCGCCTAGATCTCGTCGTATGTATGTATGTTAACGTATTTGGAGGGTCGCTCAGCGTCATCACAAGGGATAAACTTCCCATGGAGCCATGAAGTTACACAACATGAAAACTCAACGGACATTGGTACCGTTGAGAGTTACACATCCGAGAATATGTTGCTATTCAATACATTCTTCAAGAATAGCAATTAACATATGTTCTCTGCGGCCTACCAATAGAAAGGCGTCATTCCCATTCCCCCGCGTAGTTCTGACAGTTGTTCCAATTAGTAATAGCAGTTGTAATGTGTGGTGATTGTGTTGTAGTTTTGTGGTGGTGTTGGTTGTGTGGTGTGTGTGTGTGTTGTGCTCTTACTCTCATCTGTGTGTGTGTGTGGGGGTGTGTGTGTGTGTGTGTGTGTTGTGTGTGTGTGGGTGTGTGTTGTTTGTGCGGGCTCGCGCGCACTCTTGTAATATATGTGTAGTGTGGTAAGTAAGGTGTGGGGGAAGTGATAAAAGGGTGAAAATTGTGTTTATAGGTGTGGTGAGTGAGAGAGGAGAGAGAGAGAGAGAAGCGGAGAGAGAAGAGAGAAGAGAGAGCGTGTGTGTGTTAATCTCCTGTCTGATGTCCTGAACCGGTAGTTCCAGCCTACAATGCGCAGATCACTCGACACCTCCACCCCCACCCCCACACACATAATCTAAACAAACAACGCACCCGTTAATAGCCGTTTATGGATCAGCCCCCCGCGCCGCTTACATTGTGAATAAATAAGTAATAACATTAATCCAGACGGTGGCCCAGCTAGCATGGGATGGCAGGGCGATGTAAGATGCGCGTCATAGTCGAAAGCAGTGTTTTCCTCTTTTGTTAACACAGACACCCGACATGAAGGGTATGCTACGACTGGGTTTGTCAACACACACACACACACACACACACACACACACACCACACACGACACACACACACACAGATACAGGACCACAGAAAGATAGAGGGAGAGAGAGAGAAGAGAGAGAGAGAGAGAGAGAATAGAGAGAGAGAGAGAGCTAGAGAATACGGATTTTAGAGACGAAGGTGAAACATATTCAAATCAGTTCAATGACATCTTTCGCTTTCATTACAATAAAAAGATCATTATGCTTGGATATAGTTTAAAAGCATTCGAAGAAAAAACAAAACAAAACAATAGATACAGAAGTGTCAAAAAGATGTGACCTAGATAAAAGAAACAAAACCTGCAGAAAATTACCGTCTAAAATTCTGAAAATAATTATGTGACACAAATAAAGAGGAACGAAATCTGCAGCAAAACACAATCTCTCATGTACATATGGAAAGCTGGCGTTTTCAACATCAAGTTCATAAAAGAAAAAACATTTCAAGCATTTATGAACAAAACCTGAATATACTTCTTGCAAAGAAACTAAAATTGTTTACTCCCGCGTTTTCGCTATTCCTAGCCAGCGCAAATTTTTATTCATTTATATGTATTGGTATGTTTTTTTTTTAAACTTTATTAAACAATACAATGAGTAATTACTTGTGGATGTTATTTCTTGAACCAAAATACATAATTATATACACAAACGAGCACAATTACTTGTGGATGGTAGACTTTGAACTAGAATATACAAATACACGAACGAACACATAAGCTGTTGCACGCACACACAAGAACGCACGCACGCAAATACAAACACATACACACACATGCACGCGTGCGCGCGCACGCACGCGTGCGCGCGCGGGCGCGCGCGCACACACACACACACACACACACACCACACACACACACACACACACACACACACACACACACACACATACAACCTACTCTCTCTCTCTCTGTCTCTGTCTCTCTGTCTCTCTCTCTCCTCTCTCTCTCTCTCTCTCTCTCTCTCTCTCTCTCTCTCTCTCTCTCTCTCTTTCCTCTCTTTCTCTCATTCACCATAAAACTACAGCTCTCGCGACCACCATCGCCACATCGCTCACCCCCCCGCCCCTTCTCTCCAGTTTTAAAGTACTGTATGTCATTCATTCGTTTTCTGTTATTTTCTTTAGTTTTATCTACTTGAAAAGTCATCTGGGATAACTTTTAGTGAACACACACACACACACACACACACACACACACACACACACACACACACACACACACACACACAAAAAACACACAACAACACACAATAAAACACTACGGCGGTTTTGTTGAGGATAGCCAATATCGGGTGAGCGGATAATTGAAGTACGTGAACTAAATGTTCACCCCAGTTAAAGAACGGGCCCCAAATCGCACTCTTGACATCAGCTCCATCATGACCTCTGGTCTCCTATGATGGCGTCGGCCAGCGCTCTCCATACAGGCTGGTGGGCGGGGGGCCAGCGGATGCACGTGGAACACGTGGTGGGGCGGCACCAGAGGCAGCAGCAGCTGCAGCGAGGGCATGTGGTCCAGCAGGTGCGCCCTCTCCAGGAAGACGATGACCACGCGCTCCGGCGTGAGGTCGGAGATGCAGCGTGTGACTTGCCGCACGGCGAAACCGCACGCCCCAGTCGTCCCTGGAGAAGTCCTGGGTCACCATCAAGACCGTCTGGAGGACGGAGAGAATGGATCAGTGAGCTGACAAGTGAAGACATGAATGACAATAGATAGACTGCTTAAGAAAGACAGAGGATGAGGTGAATGAAACATATACGAGAAAGATAAGGAACTATAAGGAATGATGGGAGAACACAGATTTCCACCATTGTCAAATGGGTTCTGGATCCTTGCTTGGCTCAGGCATTGCACCATGGATCCACACGCAAATTTAAAAGCTTGTTTTGGGGGCTGTATTTCATCTATCCACAGGTCTTAATTCAAATCGGTTTTGCCAGTTATTGTGTCATCTTGCCAAATAGACCCTGGATTCACTCTCTGATCCGGATCCGTACCACGATTTAGCGAATTTGTTTTTGGGCCGCATTCCACTTTTTTTTTTTTATACTTTGTTTCATTTGGCTACATACCTTTTGCGTTATCTCGCTGACAGACATACAAAAAAAGGAACAAACAAAGGAATCTGTGGAAAACCTAGCCTCCTGGGCGAAACTAATCAACTGCTGAAGCGCAGTGGTTAGCATGGCGGGTTGTGGGCTGACCAGTCGTAGGTTCAAACCCCATTTACTGCCTATGTTTTCAGATTTTTTTTTTAATTAGAAAATATTTGCGGGAGCTTTCAGCCACTGGCTGGCGCCCATGATTGATGAACGCACTGTTGTCTTTTTTTTCTGCGTACGTAGGCTGATACTCCTTCGGACACTCCCTGCATGGACAGGCAAGGATAATCCCATCTACCCAACAAAGGGGTGGAGTTTTGTGTTGTGTGACTTTTTTTTTATCCTGCCATTAAGGCAGCCATACTCCAACTTCGGGGGAAGGTGCATGCTATGTGTAACATGTCATCCATACCAATGGGCCAAACTGGCCTTCTCTTCCGAAAGTTGGTAATGGGATTTTCCATGGGTGCAAGATGTTATGCATACGTTCGCACACGGAACCTCGCTTTATGGTTTCATTCGAAGTTCTGTATGGAAATGGAGTCAGAACCAATTTTAACTCCGAGGGAGAAATCCCCCTGTTACCGAAACGGCCCGGCGGAGATTCGAAACCTTAACGCCAGGATCACGAGTCCGGCGCTCTACCATTGAGCTATTCAGCCCCCTGAACGCCCTGTCGATTGCACTGGGAAAGACTGGAAGCACACAATGGATTTTCATCCTCTTGACGGTGCATCTGTGAGAGTGGGAGTTCATTTTTCTAACCAGCACCTGCAGAGGTCCGTGTAGCCTGAAGTCCAGTTGACTGGTGAGATGCCTTCATTAGAACAGGGAGCTTAGACTACAACATTTGTCATGTTGTGTCAGATCAGAATGGTGCTTCATAAAAACATCCTCCCCATCATCCCTGATCATCATCATAATGATGATGCAATCTCTTAAATTCTTGTGGTTCTTCATGCTTTGCTCTCTCATTATCTCTCTTGTCAATTCTCCTCTATAAACCAATGGCTGTGGCGTCCAAGTCTTCACGTCAGCAAGGGCATAGGAAACCGTCACTGGATTGGACATGGTGGCGGTCTTCCTTATGAAGCGGACGCTCACGCTCGCAGGGTATAGGAATCATTTTTTTTGTTTCTCAGAGGATTCCAGTAAGTGGCTTCCTGCACGCGTTGGTTCATTTTCCGCTTTCGCCTGTCGGTTATTCTGAGAGGACCCTTATAGTTTGAACGGGAGGTGACTGCGGTCGGAAAATTGAAACAAACTTGAAAGAAGAATTACTGTTCCACCGACCGAAAGAGACAAACGAATTACACGACGAAACAAACGCATTGGTCTTCTTCAGGCCAAGACAAACCAACGACACGCCGAACAACGCATTGGTCTTCTTCAGGCCAAGACAAACAACGACGAAACAACGCATTGGTCTTCTTCAGGCCAAGAAAACAACGACGAAACAACGCATTGGTCTTCTTCAGGCCAAGAAAACAACGACGAAACAACGCATTGGTCTTCTTCAGGCCAAGAAAACAACGACAAAACAACGCATTGGTTTCTTCAGGCCAAGACAAACAACATCAAGGACAATGATAACAAAGAACAAACAATCACTTTTTTTCCCCTAAAACAATTAGGCAACAAAAATGGATGTGGGAATCCTTTTGCGCCTAACACACATCTAGTTGTTGCACCCAGGGTGAGGAGATAAGCGATTGCTCGTTCCCTTGTTTTCTCATTGTCTTGAATGCAGCTTGCCTTGCCTGCAAAACAAGACCAGTGATGTTGAATTGCGTCTTGTCTTGTCTCGTGATGTGTTTTGTCTCTTCGTTCGGATTGGCGGACCAGAGGGTTTCTTTGAAGTTCAAGAGCCCTGAACCTTTATCAGCCGGAGTGATATCCAGAGGGATAGTCCGGGGCAAAGGCTGTGCGACGATCTGTGCCGTGGACAGTCCCTTGAGCTTGCCATCCACTCACTTAATCAGTCCTCCGAACCTATGCACCTGCCCACCAGTCTCTCCCTTTGGAGAGAGAGGAGAGAGAGAGAGAGAGGAGAGAGAGAGAGAGAGGAGAGAGAGAGATCAGAGAGACAGAGAGACGGAGGAGAGTACAGACAGAAGCAGAAGCGACGGACAGACAGGCAGACAGTCAGTAGAGATGAACAGACAAAAACACAGAGACAGAGAGGAGAAGAGGAGAGAGATAGAGAGAGAGGAACTAGAGAGAGATGAGAGAGAGATGAAGAGGAGCGAGAGAGAGAGAGAGAAGAGAGAGAGAAAGACGACCTTCTGTCAATCTTCTTCTGATCCCTCCGTCCGCCCTACCTTCCAGCTGACGTCGATTGTACTGGGCGATTGTTCTCCGCCTTGTCCATGGTGGGCAGGGGCTCCAAGTCGTGCAGCAGCAGCCGGAGGCCGGGGCGATGCTGATGCAGCAGGGCGGGCAAGGTCCGAAGGCCCACAGCACGTCACGGTCCGTGTCGGGCGTAGACGAAGTTTGGCGTCCTTGGTGAAGTCTCGCAGCCTGTCCGGAAGGCGATGACGTCTCAGGGCCCTCCAGGCATATCGGAGCCTTGTCCATGTGACTGTAGATGACGTAGGTGAGCAGCAGCAGCAGCAGCTGGAAGGAGATGAAGGAGAAGGAGGGAAAGAAGAGACAATGTTTAAAAAAAAAAAAATTTTTAACTGTCCACTCACATCAACTATTTATCGCCTATTCACTAGGCTTTCCATTCTACTGTTCACCCATACACACAATGAATTAAAATACCGTTTACCTTTAGGAAACTCTTTCATCACACCTCCATCCCCTAGCCTCCCCCCCCCCCGCCGCCCCTCCATCTTCCCTCTCCGGTCGGCACATCTCCATCCCATTCCGACCTCCATCCAGTAGTCAAAATCCCTCTTTGGGGTTAAATGATTAAAACGAGCTGTATGGAGAAGGAATTACATGATAATCCAAATTCTATTATTTTCAGTAACACCAAAACTACAATCCAGACTGTGATTTTAAAGCGTGCAAAACTGGGGAAGGCGGGGGAACCTGAAGTTCTGCCAACGCTGCAAGTCAAGTTGGATGATAGTATAACAAGAAGGTCCCACCACCTTCACCACCCCCTTCCCTAGGTCCAAAAACCTTTTTTTCTTTTTATTCAAATGAAAACAAAAGGGTTGAAACACGAAAAGAATGAGCAGGAAAATGACACAGTTTACATGCAAGAGAAACAACCATCATTACCTTTAACGCTTTTATCTGATGATACTAGCGACTACAAAACACCACCGCCACCACCACCACTACCACTACCACCACCAGTGATACGACTACTATTACTGATAACTATGATAATTACTACTACTACTACCACCACCGCCACCACCACCACTACTACTACTACTACTACTACTACTACTACTACTACTACTACTACTACGGACGGAAGAATTCAATTTCTTTTCAATTTACAGTTGTTCAACATAGTTTACGTATATAGAAGACTGGCAGGATAGTGAACAGAAGGGAAGGAGAAGGGCGGAAGGTGTATGCAAAGCGATAGTATATCTTCGCCTGTTTCTGAACTACTTACCTGTGTAATAACAGCCCAAAAGCAACGACGAAGACCATCGAGGCCCACACACTTTCTCCAGTGGGGCAACATGGCCGCCATGACTCGGCTTGTGTCGGTCATCTCCCCTGTTTCCAACGAGCAGGAGTAGTTCCCCTTCGTCCCTTCGCCATCAAGCGTCACGGGCGTGTGCCACAACCACTGTACCATGTCCAGGTTGTGGCACGTGCAAGCCAGGGATTACCGATGAGGCGGAGCCTGTGTGGTGTGACCAGACACGACGAGTTAGCTCCCTGCTCGGATTGGATTTATAGTAATTCCAATTCACAGTGATTTTTCCTCTCTCTCTCTCGTGCAAAACTACAAAGAAGTTCCACTATGCATAAAATGTGATATACCGGGTATCCCGGGTATTGGAATTTGTGTTACAACCAACGATTGCAAGACACTTTGACTTTGACTGCGGACTGTGGGACAGCAATGTCTCATTCTCTCTCTCTCTCTCTCTCTCTCTCTCCTCTCTCTTCTCTCTCTCTCTCTCTCTCTCTCTCTCTCTCTGCTGGTCTGTCTGTCTGTCTGTCGTCTGTCTGTCTGTCTGTCTCCTCTCTCTCTCTCTCTCTCCTCTATATATATATATATATATATATAAAACATCCAAAACAAAGAACTAAACAACAATCAGTGTTAAATTTTTCCCAATATTTCGACCTCTTAGTCTTGCGCAAGGGACTTTATAACATCTCTCTCTCTCTCTCCTCTCTCTCTCTCTCACACACACACACACCCACACACACACAACACACACACACACACACACATTATATATACACTATACTATATATCATATATATATATTATATATAGAGAGAGAGAGAGAGAGAGGAGAGAGAGAGAGAGAGAGAGAGAGTGAGAGAGAGAGAGCTGTACTGTAAAACAATCTTTTTTTTTTTTTATTCTTTTCACTTGATCTACCTTAAAAATGTTGATCGTGATATAAAACTCACCTATTGATCAGTATTTACCTTGAGTGTTTTTGATATGGGTGTCTGCAGGTTACGTTTTGGCATTTTTACTGTCACATAGTTCCGTTGTTTAGTTTGCTTGAAGTTCGGATGTGGCTTCCGTACCGTCATGGCAAACGGCTGAAGAAAGGCTACAGATACTGGCTACAGATAATGGCTATAGATAATGGCTACAGATAATGGCTACAGACAATGGCCACAGACAATGGCTACAGATAATGGCTACAGACAATGGCTACAGATAATGACTACAGACAATGGCTACAGACAATGGCTACAGATAGTGGTTAGCGTTGTCTCAAGCAACGAACTGAAGCTACCACTGACATGACCATACTTCGAGAGTACGAACAGGCACAGCAACGGCCCTGACTAGGCTTGAGGACTCGGAGGACAAGCTGTAAGGCACTCCAGCCAAGCTGAAGACTGGCAGACACATGAAGGCCGTGAGTGAGCAACGGAAACCTGCAACAGCAGGGACATAGAGACACACACACACACACACACACACACACACACAACACAGCACACACCACACACACAGTGTCTGATGCGAGCAGTACTGACAACACGCTTGAAGGGACACTGGTTCTAAGGACCATCTACAAGACTGAGCAAAATATGACAGTCTACGCCAACGCTTGAGGACGGCTAAGAGCCAGGTCAACGCATGAAGATTGGAAGCACGACGGTCATCAGATTAAACCTCATGAAAAACAGCTCTAGTTAGCAGTGTGCGTAGAGGCGGACCAGAACCTCAACCAGACCAGGACAGAGGCAGCTGATCAAGGAGGAACACTCGTGTACCACACTACAGTACATAGACGATGAACACACATAACGGATAGTGCTCTCACTCTACTCCACAACCTGAACATGAGCAGGCACGCGCGGCAGGAGAAAAACAACAGACTACACAAAAAGACGTGCAAAGAGGAACAGCAGTAAGATTAGAGAGACAGATCTAGCCGAACAGAGCACAACGGGTAGAGAGAAAACCTGCATACGTATACATACTAAATGCTAGTACTATAACTTCCTCTTGAAAGGTCAGGGAAGTGGGTTCACACGGAGTTTTGTCGCACCCGATGAGCAGAAAAAAACATATCCCCCACCTGCCCCCCACCCCCCCCCCCCCCCACCTCCCCCCCCCCCCCCCCCCCCACCCCCCCAACAAACAAAACCCCCCCCAAACCCCAGGGAAACCAAAGCCCATCCTTTACACACTTCAGCAACAAACCGGAATCGGCGCTTGACAACGTCAATCGCTACGTGGGGCTGAGGTATCGATCTCACTGCCAGCTGCCCGACATCCTTCAGCCAAACAGGGGACCCCTCGGCCGCGTGGTGACTATGGACGCAAACAGGCTGCTACAATCAGCTCCACATACTCAAAACATAAAGCGGGCCCAGGAACCAACCTTCACCTCCGCTACAGTTACTGCGGGAGGGTTGGACTGGAGCGACAGGACGATCAGAACGGTTTCTACACGGTGCACACGTGTACCTCGTGAGTGCTACATACTGTGTGTAAAATGTGCGTGCTACGTGCGTGCGTGCTGTAGTAGCAGTGCGTGTGTGTGTGTGAATGATCGCACTGTGTGTGTGTGTGTGTGTGGTGTAATGTGTGTGCTCGTGTGTGTCAATGTGTGTGTGTGTCCTTGCTTGACTGTGTGTGTGTCGATGCGCCGCCGCTACATCCATACTCTACCATAGAGCGAAGTTCAAGAAAGGGGTAACAAGAGTCGTTTCATTGTCTATGTTTACCAGATGTATGAAGGGGAGAATAATTTGGACAGAAGTCTGTTATATCGATTTACTATGTCCCACACACATGGAATGTGAGATCTTTCCGACGTGACAGGGTGTTGTCAGGTGTGTCCATATATACACAGTGCTATGCGACATTGGATACCACTAAGTGGAATAAAACAAGTAGTTGTATAAGTTTACATCTTCCAAGTATGGAGGAAAGATCTTTGGGTCATGACAACGGTGTTTGTGTTGTCCATATCGATAGTGTATGCAGACTGAGCATTTATTGTAACACAGGTCTTCACATCGTTTGTCGCGGAAACAGTGTCTGAAGGTATGACCATATCCGGAGACAGCAAACAAGGACGAAGGGGAGAAAACTGTCTGTCTCACCCCCCTCCTACGCTGCTGGGTCATTGATAGTTGGAAGACTCTAGATACGCCCAATGGTTTGTTTCCCCGGGTTATGTAGCTTGAGTAGGACGTGTAGCGGACGCAGCGTACATTGTGTCCCTCGGTCCACGCTAGCGGAAACCTCCCGTTTCCTGCATCTTGAGAACTTAGTGCCCTCGTATTGGGAGCGTTTTCGCATCAAACTAGTGTACCGTGATGACGCCGCACAGTAGTATATATGTCCTCTGATAATAAGTGTATCTGTCTGTCTGTTTGTTGTTTGTTTGTACTGTCTGTTTCAGATTTTGCATCCACGGTTGGGCGCCATCATTGATTCGCGTCTGTTGGTTGTTCAGGTCAGAGGCAGGACGTGCTGAGTAGTAGATTAGTGCGGTCTAGTGTGTTCGCAGTGTTGCTATGATGTCCTGTAGTGCACGTAGATTAGTACCAGGCGACGGTGCACCTCACACAAGTAGTGCACTCCAGTGTGGTGCAGCGCAGTGAAATGCTAGCATTTGATTACGAAATGTAGCGCGGCAGTCATTCTGGTCCGTGGCGGAGTACTGTTCTTGGCTTCTAAGCTGTCCTCATTTAGCGGACACATGTACGTTACGTGAATGACCTACTGTCAGGCTGTGAGCCACAGTAGTATTATACTGTCTGCTGGATAATATAATCTGTCTGTCTGTATGTACCTTGTGTGGTGATCTGTACTGTTTGTCTGTACCTGTTCGTCTGTCTCTCCTGCCGCAGCGTATCGTGTGTGTGTATGGTCGTGTGTGGTGTGTGTGTGCAAGTGTTTGTGTGTGTTCCTCCACTGTAAGTGTGTGTGTTTGTGTGGGTGTGTGTGAGTCGCGCGCGCGCGTGCGCCAGTGTAGTATGGTACTTGGGGTTGAGTCGTGCGGTAGCGCGCACGCGCGACGTGCACGCACTAAGTGTGAGACACGTAGTGAGCGTGTGTGTGTGTGTGTGTGTGTGGTGTGTGCTGTGTAATTGAGGAATCTATTCAATGACCCTTCGTAAACGACTGGACCAGTCCCCCTCTAGAGTCTGAAATGTCTACGAGATAGACAGAAAAAGATGAACAGGCCAACAGGTCTGATCATCGAAAGCTGGACCTCCAAAGGGAAGGAACTGCACATCTCCTTTTGATCTGCACTGCGAATCGCCATCATAGTGAAGGGAATGAAGAGGTCGTGGACAGACAGGGAACAAGGAGGGACGGGAAGTGCGGGACAGGCAGTATAAATCAATATGTGCAAGGTTGTTGTATCACTATGAAGTCGTATTGTACACCAGTAAACAGTAATGATCTGTACATTGAATGGCAGTGTCAGTCTCGTAAAAGATCCTGTGCCCACACTGCATACATTGAGAACGCAAGGTGACAACTCCTTCTCTATGGCAGGCAACGGGATAGATTCTGTGTATGGAATATCATATACACGATCATTATGCGTAGATTTGGATTGAAGCTCTGTTGTGTAGTTGTGTTGTTTACCTAAATGACTATCATTCTTCCACCACGGACACAATCAACCAGGTGATAGAGAGTAGCATCGTGAAGGACAAAATAAGGCTATCCTCCTTGCACTAGCCAGCGCAGACTAGTCTCTTCTACATTCTTTTCCAGGATCTACTGCACTGGCCGGGGGGCTGCCCCCGCCCCCCCCGCCCCCGGCACCACAGCTCAGAGACGAATGCGCCCAGCGGAGTAGTAGGACTTACCCGTCCCCCCCCCCCCCCCCCCCCCCCTGCTGTGTTTGTCTCGCACACTGCATCTACCCACCCACATACGCACCCAAATTAGAGAACTGACGCCTAACTAAGCGATGTTTTTCTCTGTTCACGCCAGTCTTACAATTAATCTTTCTGTCGCATACCCCCAACCAACAGAATATGGATCGAGCCGTTCGCTTCCACTGCCACCCCCTCCTCCACAAACAACAGAAAAATCCCACTTATTTTCATATTCGGGACAATGAGGATTGTCGCTTCTCCGGAGCACCAGATAGGCAGGCGAATCTTCCATGGGCCAGACGGGTTCTGAGCTTTGTTAACTACGGCGGCACGCGACAGATCACCCCAGCCAAAATGACTTATCCAGTCAAGGTTGACTTAGGAGTGGCTGCTTAAATTTTGATTTCCTTCAGTCATGCCGGTTCGCTTAGACAAGCCAGCAAGGCCTCAGAATACAGCTGCCAGCAATGGTCAGTGTGTCAGGATGTTAGGTAACCATGACAAAACAATGCTGAGCAGTTGTCAGATGGGTAGCCATGACGAACAGATGCAGGCAGCGTCCGATGGTTAAAAGCCCATTGGGAGCTACAAACCAGTGCAGACCGCAGTCCAGATTGCTAAAGCCCGGATGACCAACTGTGGCAGGTGGGGTAAACTCATGAGATAACAGTGCTGGTGTGGTTTGTTTTGTAAACCGATGTGCTAACAGTGCTGGTGGTAAGCCATGCGAACACAGGATGGTGGTAGCCTGAATAACAGGCAGGCAGTGTCAGATGGTAAGCCATTGACGAACAGTGCAGGTGGGTAAGGCGGATGACTAACAAGTGCAGGCAGTGTCAGGTGGTAAGCGCCCGTGACTAACAGTGCAGGTGGTAAGCCAGACCTAACCAGTGCATAGGTGGTAAGCCATGAGTAAGGACAGTGCAGGTGGACGTTAAGCTAAGATGAACCCAACAGTGCAGTTGGTAAGCCATGATAAACAGTGCAGGTGGTAAGCCATGACCAACAGTGCAGTGTGGTTAAAGCCATGACTAAAACAGGTTGCAGGTGGGTATAAGCCATGACAAAACAGTGCGAGGCGTGTTGTCCAGGGTGGTAAGCCATCGACTAACAGTGCAGGTGGTAAGCCATGACTAACAGTGCAGGTGTTTGTAAAACCATGACTAACAGTGCAGGTGGATAAGCCCTGACGTAACAGTGCAGGGTGGTAAGCCATGGGACTAACAGTACAGGCAGGTCACATGGTGGCCTGATTAACAGTGCAGGTGGTCAAGCACAGGGACTATAACAGTGCAGGGTTTAAGCCATGACTTAACAGTGGCGCAGGTGGTAAGCAATGTGGGACTAACAGTGCAGGTGGTAAGCCATTGATTAAAGTACAAGGCAGTGTCACACATGGTGGTGACAGTGACAGCAGTAGAGCTAAGCCAGGAACGTAACAGTGAGCAGGTGTGGTAAGCCATGACTCAACAGTGCAGGGTGGTTAAGCCCATGGGCAGCTAAGACAGTGGCTGAGGTGGGAAGCCATGGCAAAACGCAGCGCAGTGTTGCTAAGCCGTGCAGAACAGGAAAGCTATAGTGGTCAGGTGTAAGCCATGGACTGAAACAGTGCAGGGTGGTAAAGGCCATGATAACCCTACAGGTGGGACGTGAGCCATGGGACTAACAGGTGCAGGTGGTGAGCCATGAATAAACAGTGCAGGAGTGTCAGGTGGTAGAGCCATGACTAACCAGTGCAGATTGAAGCCATGACTAACACAGGGGTGGGGCAGTCCATGACTGATCGAGCTAACAGTGGAACAGGATGGTAAGCCATGACTAACAGTGCAGGCAGTGTCCGATGGTAGAAGCCTGACTACAGGACAGTGCAGGAAGTGTCGAATGGTAAGCCAGATGACCAACAGTGCAGGCAGTGGTATTCTCCGCAAAAACAGGACCACAGACGGCAGATGACCACCAGATCTGCCAAGGTCGGCCTTGATGACCCAAGATGCCAAGGTCGCAGAGACCACCAGGTGCCAAGGTCGGCAGATGACCGCCATTGTGTGCCAAAGTCAGCAGATTACCACCAGATGCCAAAAAAAAACAGATGTGCCTGTCATCCAAGGTTTAGCTAATGTGCACTCGCGTGTGTGCACGCGCGCCGCTTACACCAACACACACACACACCACACAACCACACAACACACCACACACACACACAACACCACACACTTAAGTGGGAAGACGTTTAATGAGAAGAGAAGAAGAAAAGGAGAAGAAGAAGAAGAAGGAAGAAGAAGAAGAACAACAACAAACAAACAAACACCAAAACACACACACACAACACACACACACACAACACACACACACACACGCGCGCGCGCGGCGCGGCACGCGCGAGCATGCATACACGCCCGCACGCACGCACGGCAAACACGCACGCACGCACATACACACACTACGTTATCGTGCTCGTTCTCTCTGAACTTCAACAAGAGAGGAGAGCCGAGGCAGAGAGGAGATAGAGAGACGAGAGAGGCCGAGGAGAGGGGTAGAGGAGAGGAGAGCCGAGAGAGAGAAGAGAGAGGAAAGACAGGTGTGTGGGTATTGTTAAGGAACTAGATGGATTTGAAGTGATTTTAGCAGCAGGAAATATAAGTGCTAAATGTTGCGTGTATGGGGTGGTGGTGTTGTGTGTGCGTCCGTGTGCGAAGCGCGCTGCGCGCATTTGTATGGTGTGTGTCAGCGTTCGTGCGATGCCCTAGGCGTCATGTGCGGCATGTGGTGTGTGTGTGGGTGTGTGTGTGGTGGTGGTGTACATGTGAGTGTGTGTGCTGTAGTACTGTACATGCTGCGGTGATGTGTGCCTGGGCATAAGCGAGAGAGAGAGAGGAAAGAGAAGAGGCCAGAGAGTGTACGAGAGAGGAGGACATTTGAGGGGGAGAGGGAGAGACGAGAGAGAGAGGAGAGAGAGAGATTGTGTGTGTTTACGTGCATGAATATCGTAATGACGTGGTGCGTGCACATGCGTGTACGCTGGGGGTGCGTGCGCCCGCTGCGCGAGCGCGCGTTGTGTGTGAGTGAGAGAGGCGCAGATTCCGATTCTTATGACATTTGCATGTTCAAACACAAGCTACACATGAAGCACCAAAGACGGACTATGGTTCAAAGACATCGTGTGACCGCCGTCACACCTTCTGCGCACATCTACACAAATGACTCGATAGTATCGTCTCACGTAGTTTTTTTTCTTTTGAAGATATCTGTAGTAGGGATCTAGAAACGCTGTACAGATCCATACTACTAAGAAAACAACAATGGCCTGTGAAAAACGATGAAACAATGTGGAAAACAAAGCTTTGGATCCCTCGTTGTGCGCAATTAATGAATTGTTCTGTTGGGTTCGTTTCAGTTCATTCAGAGGGATACATCGCGATCAGCAGGGTGAGTACGTATGCATGATTGATCTTTGTGGTCATGATCTTTTTGAAAAATACTCTATGAAAATGACATGATTTTGCCATGTTATCCTCATTGTTGAAATTACTCTATAGAAATGTACCAGTACTGCAGTGGGTAAACCCGCTCGATGGTTGTAAGCAGCGCCGATTTCGTAAGAGCTTACAATTCGGGCGCCACATTGTGATGACTTGCAAAACCGCCGATTTCGTATGCAGCGCCGATTTGCTTAGAGCGCTATTACAAATCAGGCGGGCTAGGCTCCCGCTGTTTTGTTTCAAAACGCTTGTACAAACACGACGGGCGCTTTTTATCCGTTTCTTGGATTTTTAAACGATAAACTCATAGTACGCTTTCAGTGCGATTATTCCCGCAATTTTGCCACTGACTTCTATTTTTGCTCATCAACGATGGCGGACTGACACAGGTGGTTTTGAGGAGAGCACTCTAACGAAGAGAAAAAAGACAAGTCTGCTAAGATTATTTACTAAACCCCCCCCTCGTTCTCTCCTCTCTCTTCTCTCTCTCTCTCTCTCTCTATCTCGAGCTCTCTCTTCTCTCTCGCCTCTTTCTCTCGTCTGTCTCTCACTTCTGTTGTCTGTCCGTTTCTTTCTGTCTATCTGTCTGGCTGTCTGTCTGTCCCCCTGTCTGCTGTCTGTTAGGTCTGTATTGTGATGCTTTTTTTTTAGGACTCTACTGAAGAAAAACTGTCTGTAGCAATTTTTAAACAGTTAACGGTATTTGCAGGGAGGGTCATGACTTGTCAAAGCAATTTAACATGTTTAGAAAAAATGAAAATAGGGGACTTATCACATTTGTGGTTTAGGGGTCTGGAATTTGTCCGTTTAAAAAATGTACAATCAAACAAAAGTAGGATCGTATCTCAAGTCAGGTTTAGTATCACAAATGGACAAACTATCCTACTGCAGTCTTATGAAAAAGATACAAAGATGTGTAATTATGCTTGAAGTCTTTGCTTGGAGGCAACATAATTCCAAGAGGGAGCAAGCGTATTGATTTTTTTTTTGGGTTTCATTTTCATTCGGTCCACACTAAATTCCGAGTACACTTGCAAATGGCTGTTGTTGGTTTGTTTGCGCCTTTTTTACAAATGCAATTGCCGATCAGGACAATTTTCATGCATTGTCTTTTTATTGATTGTGATCTGACAATAATATCATTTTTTAGTGAAATATTCTGGGGATAGTATGAAAAACTGAACACTAGGTTAATTTTCCCTATTCTCTTGCCCTATTCTCTTAAATTCACTAGTAAGATGAGTTGTGGTTTCGTTTTTCAGTCGAGTGTGGTATGTGATATTATTCGACTGTAAAAAATGTCCTTAAAATGCGTTTAAAAACAAACACTTCTAGTTCCCTGTGTCGTTCATGAATAGTTTAGAAAAAATGACAAATATGAATAAAAACATGTCAACAAGTCGTCTGCTTTTCGACTTACATTGATTGTGATGTGTTGGGTGAGTAAGGTCAAAAGAAATAGAAGTTTACTTACCCTACCCAAAAAACCCCACACACAACACACACACACACACCACACACACACACACATATGCACAGGCTTACATACAATAAATGTTATACATTAAATATAGTACCACACACAAAACCTGAACACCACACACAGCGCACACACACTCACACACACACCCACCCACCCCACCCACCCACACATACACACACACACACACACACACACACGCAGCGCGCTGCGCACACACAGCCACCCACACACCACAACACACAAAACACACACACACACAGTACACCGCATTTCAGTCCGCCGTTATGATGAAATAGAAATGTTATCAAATTGCAGGAATAATCACTGAAAGCGTATAATAGTTATCGTTTTAATCCAAAGAAACAGGATATAAAGCGCCCGCCGTTTTGTAAAAGCGCTTTACAAACCGGCGGGGGCTTAACCCGCCGATTTTGTAAAGCACCCGCCGATTTCTAAGCAGCGCTTACAAATCGGCGCGGGTCTAGCCCGACGATTTGTAAGCGCTCTACAAACCGGCAAGCACTGCTTACAAATCGGCTGTTTTACACGTCATGCATATGTACGCCGATTATGTAAGCGTTCACAAATACAGGCTACTGCTTACCAACATAGGCGGGTTACCCATGGTATAGTGATTTTTCACAAGTTTTTATTTCTTGCATTTACTTTTTTTATTTTGGTGGTGGGGTTTGTCTGCTGCTCTGCTGTTGCTTGTTGCGTGTCAAGAGATAGTGAACGCATCGCTGAACTGCAAAGCCATAATCAGCAGCGCTATCTCTTGTGGGGTGGCGCTGTCTTGGGAAGACCTGGTATTGAGTATTATGGGCACTGCTCGGTGATGAGGCTGTGTAAGAAGTAAAAATGGGCGTAGGTGTGGGGTGTGTGTGCTGTGTTGTGTGTGTGTGTGTGTGTGTGTAGTGTGGGGTGTTGTGATGGGCTGCAAGGTCAGTGAATGGGGGGACAATAGCACTGAGGAGAGCTTCGAGACGAGCAGGGCTGAGAAAAAAACCGAATAAAGCTGCTGCACTGCATTTTAATGAAGGGTGACCAGGCAGTGGTGTAGGTTACATAATGAAAAGGTGGGCGGTTTGACATTGATGGCGGGAGCAAGAAGCCTATCTTAGGGTACCATTCAGTCCGTGAGCACTGTAATGCCTCGTGTGTGGCCTAGTACCACAACACCCGTGTGATCCACGGGCTCAGGGTTTTGGCTTGTACAAAAACGCCAGTGGGAATACTTGCCCAGTGTGGCGAGTGCACAAATACCCCAGTGTGCATCACCATGGCCAGTTGTTGGCCTGTACCAAAACCCCAGTTGTGATCAAGGCCCGTGTGGCATGCTACAAAACGACCAGTGTGACGCCCATGGCAAGTGTGGCCTGTACTGTAAACAAAAGTGTGAGCCATGGCCAGCGTGGCCTGCTACAGGGCAACAGTCGTGAGATCCATGGCCAGTGTGCCTGTATCAAGAACCAAGTGTGATCTCTGGCGCATTGGGGCCATGCGGACAAAACCCCAGTGGGATCCCCGGCAGTGTGGCCTGTACAAAACAGCAGCGTGCTCCATGACGACCAGTGTGGCCATGTACCAATAACGCCCAGTGAGATCCTGGCCAGTTGTGGCCTGTTACATAAACCCACAGTGTGATCCCATGGCAGGTGTGGCCCTGTACAAAACCAGTGTGATCTATCGGCCAGATGTGGCCCTGACCTACAAACACAGGTGATACCACGGCCCCAACAACTGGACACACTGCGGGGGCCACCCGTCCGTGCATAAGCGTTGTGTGAAAGAGTCAAGTGAGTTGCGTCTGCTTTCTGTTCAAAGTACAGTCGCGGCAACGTCAGCGGACGGGATCTGGAAGTAACCATGTGCCACGACGCCTAGGAGCCGCTGCAGAGTAAAGGGCACAGGTGGCGTTTTGGGCGTGGGTGGGGGTGGGGTGGCTGCGCCGTATTTGCTGTTGTGCTTTGTGGATAGTGGGGGCATTCGGTAGGTGGTGGGTGTGGGTGTGGTGTTGTGTGAAGTGGCATTGATATAACCGTGTATATGTAATTGAGACAAGACAGGACCTTTCGTTTGGAGCAGTGCGTGCTGCATGGACCTAGGGGATCATTATTCTTTTCGTTCCATACCATTCTGGTGAGATGTGCGTATCTATCAAAAGTCAAGTTGCTGTGGCTGTAACAAAGTGAGTTTGTGAGGTGTGTGTTGATTCTTGTGGTCAGCTGTAAAGTACTGTAAGGTGCAGTCTGTATCATGTGCAGTGTCACTCAAAGGCAGTGTGTGCCGTTTGTGGCGCATGCAGTGAAGTGTCGGCAGAGTGTGCTGTAGGTAGGAGTAGGATGGCGTAGGCAGGATCGCCAGTCAGCACACTCCCAATGAAATGACAGTGCAGGGTTGTTCTGCATGAAGCGGGCGTTTGTGCGCGTGAGCTTCGACGAAAGCTGCGTAAGTAAGCAGAGTCCTTGCAAGTGTCAGGGGTGTATGTGCATCTTCACATCAAGTCAATGGCTAGCTGTGGGACACTGGACAATGTGCAGCAGTGATCTCTTCTCACAGATTCAGGATATTGAGGGGC